>BMAO01011245.1:0-29003 GCA_019973975.1 Trichonephila clavata
AAAAACGGTTAGAAAAATATATAGTATAAAAATATATAAAAATATAGATATATATATAAAAATATATATAAAAATATGATATATATATATATAAAAATATATATTTATATATATATAAACCCATATGGACGCCAGAATTGCATCACATGCATCTTTACTGAAGCACCGTTCGATGAAAATCAGATGAATTATATGGGGATAGCATCAAGTACCCAAGTTACATTTTTGCTAAAATGTACATTGACATTTAAATACGTGTCAGTAGACCTGATCAGCGAAAGTTATTGTACAAATAGACTTTAAGGAGAATTACACGCTGACAGTCAAGACGAAACAATCAGCCATTGTCTCGACAAGTCAATGCCACGTGTTGAATTGGACTACCGACAAACTCATTCAGTGGTCAGTGAGATGAATTAAGCAACAGTAATAATACTATGCACTTCTTTCTGCAGCCATTTGAGTATATCAAGTCGGTCACGGCAACATTACATTTTGTATCTTCAGTGATACTGCGCTGCTCACCCAAGAATCGGTATCTAATGCTTCAAATGCACTTTAAAAGAAAATGATTTCACTCATCTTGAATGGAACTTTTCGCCGTCACAATAAGAAACGTGCCACTATGGAATTAGTGGACGTGTCAAAATACAGTGTGGGATTGTTAAGTTCAAGAAAACATCAGCACTCAGAATCTTATGACGGCACGTAGTTTCTAAAACTTCTTTTATTCGTAGCAAAAGAAGGAATGGTCATGTTAGATGATAAATGGGAAGGGCTTAAAATATATATACCAGGCCTTCAATCACCATTTTCCGTCATGAAGAGGACCAAATCGTTTCGAGGCATGAACCTCACTGTTTCATTTCAAATACACACTGGTTTTGAAATCGCCAGTAACCACCACTAATACAGAAAATGATTGGGCCGATGACGATTTGGAACCTCTTACAAATTACAAAATTACAAAAGAAATTCCGTATCCTGATATATCTGTGGCTTCAGTATCGAATATCATCTTTCGTGCCACTTGAAATGAAATTCCACGTTTCTGGTGTTTACAGTAATTCAGATAGTGATTTAGACAATGAATCTATAAATGAAGAATGTCCAACAACGTTTCATCAAGCCTCAAAATCACCAGCAGAAGCATGCCGTCGGCACTGTCTGTGCCGCTGGTTTGTACCTGCTTGTACAGCTGCTCTGCAAATCTGGCAAAAAAAGGACTTAATAACGCTATATGTGTCAGAGCGATATGGATGAAGATGGGGAAATTAGAGTACAATTTCTGACGACGATTGATGGCAAGCGTTTCACAGAAATCGTAAACATATCAGATGTGCAATTTGAAAACATTATCGCGAAGTTGGAAGCGTCAGAAAGAAAGGCTGATGGAAATAAAATGTTCATAGAATTTTCGGCGAATATTACCGTATTTGAAAAGAAATAATTAACATAAGTGAAAAAGAAGTGTACTGGTTAGTAATAAACGTTGTTTGATCTCTTATTTTGTTCCTGTGTAAGTTATATTTTTTGATGTTTATATTCACTTAAATTATTTGGGTTGCACCCATGATAATTTGATGTTGCACCCGCAATGCGAATAATTCATTGTTTATTTTTGTCTTTATATACTTTTTTTATTTTTGTACCTTGCGAAGACCTTGCGAAGTTATCAAGGCAAAACGTAATAAATGTATCTCAATTAACAGACTTCCTTGTTTTTGTCTCTGATCTAGAAAAGTTGGGCCAACTTTGTTGCACCCGCGATGGCAATTTGAAACTTTCTCCTTTCTTTTTAAATATTACATTAAAATTCATGTAAGCGAATGCAAATTGAACATGTTAAAATGTAGTTCTTCCAAGATTAATTTCATTAAAATTGTTTTTTATTTTATTACTAAGAAAATTTACATGTGTCTGAATGTTGCACCCGCGATAATGGAATGACCCTTTACCAGCATTTCTTATGCAAAATAATCTGAAGCAAGCTGTCTATCGATGCTTAGGATAAAATATCCTCATAATTATTTACTAAATATTTATAAGTTGGAAATGCAAGATTTTTCAGCTTTAATATTTTTTTTTTGGTGATTCAAATGCAAGCAGTTAAAATATCTGTAATTTCTTTGATTCATTGAAGAAAAATTTATCAATTTTTGTGTTACTATGGAATTTGACGGGGAAAGAAAAAAAGAATCACCCACAAAATCAAATGTAATTGAATCTTTCTTTGCCAAAGTTCTTTTTTCAGAGTTTTTCTTGAAATTTTAGTTTTTTCAATATTTAAATAACGAAGGGGGAAAAACATATATTTTAAAATTTTGCTACAGTTTGGATTTTTATATATGTACGTGTATGTTTCAGAAAAGTAAACATTTAACAATTTTCGATCACAAATATTTCCTTTACTAATCTGCTTAAAAATTTTCTGAGTAATTACATGTTATAAGGACAAAAATACTTCATTTTTAAGGTAATTAAGAAGACAACATTAAGGCAATTATCGGTCTGTAAGTTAAGCTATTTTAAAAACGAAAGGCTGAATCTTTTTTTAACCGTTATATATAAAAAGCATAAGAACAATAATTTAATTCCTTGTAACGTCTCAAAAATCAGCTGCTCACTTATTGAATTTTCAAAACTCTCTTTAAAAAAATTTCTTTATTATAGTTGATGGTAATGATAACTGCCTGATTTGTTAAGTGAGGTAACTAATTAAATTTTTTCAAAATCACAGATCAACTTATCTTTATTAAAAATTTAAACAATTGAAAAACATTCTGAGCTATCCAAAGTATGATTATTTATTGCTTATCTACCTAATTGATTTCACGTCTTCTAGTTCTCACTGTATTTGAAAAAAAGAATTATTAATTTATTTCTTAAAAACGCTTTAAAAGAATTAATGAGTGAAAATATGTTTAAAATTTTTAGATATTATAGAATTCTCTTATAACGTGTCTTGATCTTTTGATACCGAAAAGACAATTGAATTTAGATATTTTATTTGATGTTGTGGTTCTGATATTTATTGTAGTGATTGTAAAAATTGATGTTGTGTTAAACCTCTTCATGTTATAACTTTTAAAGCTAAACGCATATTAATTTAACAGAAGTTTTTATGCAGATTTTTTTTTACATAAAAACACGTAAAATATGTTTTTAAACGATATATTATGTCCCAAAAATTTAAAAAGCAATATTCATTTGAAGTTAAAATAACATATTAAAGACTAATTGCCAGTGCTATTTTAATTTATGCAATTAATTAATATATATATATATATATATATATATAAGTTTAGATAAGTTTATCAAATAATCTCTTAAAATTAAAAGGATATTAACTTTACAGTACTTTGAACATAGATGTCCTTATAGATTGGTACCAAACATGCAAAACGAATAATTATAATGCATCAGATCCGCCAAAAAAGCAACGTTCATGTCTAGCTGAAATAACATACGAATGAAAAATCATTAGTGTTATTTCAATCCCCTGCAATTAATAAAAACGCAATTTCAAACTAGCACATTTAGTAGTAAGGACATGTTTAATTTCTTCCCAATTGGTCGATTCTGTACAAAGAATTTTTCATACCAAAATAAGCAGATATTTCTAAAATTAAAAATAAACTCATAAAAAACACAGTTAATTTAAGATTCCTGTTTAAAGTTTAACAGTAGCAATAAAACCAGCCAATAGTACACAGCAATCTAGAATAATTTCTAGAAATATTTTGTGTGAATTTATAATGTAAATTATCCAAAATAAAATTCTTAATCAAAATCTTGAATTAATACTCAAGTTTATAAAATAATTATAATGATATATTTTAATTTTATGCTATAGCTTAAAACGTGTTTAAATTATATATATTTGGCAAATATTAAAATATCTCATCACATTTAAATATTTTAAAAAATACAAGGAATTTCTTACCACTTCGATATATCGGTCCATTATATCCGTAATTACCGTAACGAAGACCATCATATTCTTGTCCAAGACCTCATCCATTATATTGAGCTTTTGTGAATTATCCTTTACAAAACCCATTTACGTGGTAAGTAATTCCTTTAGAATGGCTATACTTTGGAAGACATTAACTGAACGAAAAGTAATGGCAGCAATGGCAAAGTTGATTCGATCTAAAAAAAGGCGCATCTATTTTAATCTGTGTTTTTGGTTTATTATCTTATGAGTTTTAATGGACATTATATACATATAAAGTTCACTGTGTTTTTGGTTTAATTTTATAGTACTAGCGTTATTTCGACTATCAAAATTGAATGGAGTTGTTCTGAAAGTTTGTACCAATTTTTAGAAAAATTTCAGAGCACATTCACATGTCTATATACGTATATTTATTCAATTATGCACGTGCTATCAACTTGTCTAACTTTTTCGCTATTTAAAGATTCTATCGTTCCAGAAATCTTCATGATTTTTAGAGACATTTAATTTCTTAGAGTATTTTGTATCTCTCAAACTATCAAAGTTTCTATCATGAAAAAAAATTTATAGACCAAGTGAAATTGAAATGTAACTTTGTCTAGTGAATACGCCAAGTGCGATGGGATATGTCTAAGGCAAGATCTTAAAAATTTGGTTTAATACTTGGATTGGCTTAATGCTTTGGTATTTTCCTGATGAAATAAGAAACGTTTCCAATCGCTTGTTCTAAAATTTTGTTTCGTCGTTATTTCAAATTTATGATACGGTTATTTAGGAAACAATACGCGACTCAGGTGTCGACTTCTTCATTTGTGAATAGTTCAAAATTACAAGGTTCGCCAACAATTACCCTCTTGTTGTTTTTTAGTTCTATGTTAATAAACACGCTCTCACTTCCAATGGCATATTCAATAAACGCATACATAAGTCCCTCTTCTCTGATGAATGACAACAAACTTTTAAATAGAAATTACAATTACACATTTAATGACTAGATTAATGTATTCGAATTTAAGTTATACATAAAACGTTAGTGCCAAACAAAATTTATTCATCTTTGTAAGAGTTTTCTATCAAAATACTAAAGGATATCGATTCTGTACATCTATCAAAGAAAATTTAAATTTTTTTATAAAATAGGTTATCTAGTTTTTATTGCTTAGCTGAACAAGTATTGAAATGGAGTTAAGTGTTTTTATTTAAAATCATTTCTTAATAGGAACGAACTTCTATATTAAATTTACGAAATTCCCCTATCTACAACAGATCAAGACCGGGAGTTATGCAAATTACACATATAATTAAGATAACGTACTTATGGAGAAAGATATCCTTGAGAGTAAGAAAACGAATTTCAATGATAATGAGATAAGTAACACCTGACAGACTATGCGCATCAAGTCAGAAAGTAATAATAATTGATTTTTAAAGATAAAATTCTTACTGATCGCAGTAGGAAGGCTAATAGTAAAAATATGCTACAAGTGATGCAGAACAAGCTGCTATAAAAACAATTTCATTCGACTCAAGTACATTATTACAACTGGAACTGGCAGTTGAAAGCGATCCAATTAAGAAAATGATGAAAATCGTGGTAAGTGATATTTGAAGTTATATAAATAATATTTAACAACAATATATTAAACTTTAACAATTATTATTCTCTCTGATTATTATTCAGCCTTACTGTAAAAAGTCTAATAAACAAATAGCACAAACCGCAGATAATGCATAAGTAATGCTGGAAATTATAATGATAATACTTTTAAAATTCATATTTTATTTTTATAACTTAGTGCAAAATATCAAATGGCTCCACAATGATGTCTTAAAAATTTGATAAAGTTCAAATAAAAACACGGAGACATCCTTTTTACAGGTTTTTGTATTGGCTCTAGTGGCAATGGCTACATGCTCTTTCGAAGTAATTCCCAATTACAGCCATTATGAAGGAGTTAGTCATCATGGAAATGGAATCAGTAACAGATACTTTACAAAATCCGAGGGTCTTGGATATGGTCTCTATGGATTAAGATATGATGGATATGGTCTTGGATATGGAACATATGGATATGATGGACTTAGATATGGAACATATGGATATGATGGACTTAGATATGGAGCTTACGGATTGAATGGACTTGGATACGTGCCTTACGGTTACAATGGGCTTGGATATTATGGATATTTTTAAATGGTAACAATCTTTCATTAGTATTTCTCTTTTACAAACGACTTATTTTATTAAATAATTTAAATTTGTGCACAATATGGTACAAATTATGATTCGTATAAATCGAAAAAATTATGATTTTTCTTACAATAATTACGAGGATCGTCTGAAAAGTAAAGAATGTTTAAGTATAACTAAATAAAAATTAAACGTATGAGTACAAAACTTTAATAACCAAGACTTAGTTACTTTCTCTACATTTCAATGATGTCTCACTGACTCTAGTGATCACTTAGAATAACGTGGGACCATTCCCCTCCCTTTATTTTACTCGTCAGCAACCAAAGATTTGAACTTTTATATCGCTTTTTGTTAGATGTCTTAATGGTTTTGAACTGTTTTACACCCAGATATTCTTCTAGTTCGAGAAATAAATAGAGAAATCTCACATGGTTCCAAATCAGGGATGTAAGGATGATATTCAAATTTTTCCCATTTATGATGTTGAAGAGTTTGCTGTGTTTGTGCCGATGCTTAAGATCGCACATCGTCATGATTTAAAAAATGTTTTGAAAATAGCACATTAGTCCTTTTTATATGGGAGTTTTTAGCTTTTTATTCTGAATCGATGAAAATTTTCAGTAGGTTGAGCATTTTTGCATATTTTACATTTGATGTAATTTTCCACGAGCGCAGCCATTTTAATAAGTTATAAGACAAAGATGCACAACTGTTTAGCATCAAATCTCGGCTCAAACTACAGCGAAGAAAAGAGCTAACTGGCGCACATGCGCTAACAGTAGTGAAAGATGTAGTAGTAGCCTGTCGTGTGGTATGCAATCGTGTGTTTTCTTTACTTTCTGGATGTTCCTTATAATATGTGCATATCTATAGAGCCGATATTAATTTCAAAAAACACATAGTAAATTTTAAGAAAAATGATGTGGAATGGCAGAAAAAAGTACAAAATCTAAAACTAATTTTCCATTGAAAAAGTCAATGCCTGAAGTAATATCATATTTTGATTTCATTATTATTGTATAGAGAGTTCGGCAAGTATTAAATATACAATAATGAGTATTTTTTTTTGAAATTCGGCTTAAAAATTTGATGTTATGCCTAATATAGTTAAATAATAATAATATTTTTCATTTTATTGTTTAAAAGTTAAATTAATTAAATATTTTGAAATTTTAAGGACGTAATACAAAGATTTAAGTTCGACATAATTAAAAGAATTTGCTTGCAATGACATTTTTATTTAAAAGGTAATTAGATTTAGCGTCCAGTTTCTTGTTTTTTTTATTTTATTCCAATTATTTCTAAGGGTTTTAAAAATTCTTTTTATTTTTACAATGCAGTGTTATATAAATTGCAGTAAAGTGCAGTAAATTGCAATAAATTGTACTTTAATATAAATTGCAGATAAAATTTAATGTAAAGTATTACTAGTATATTGACCAACTATTTATACATTTTTCTCTTATTTTTAGGGAAAAAAATACCCAGCATCCAAAGTTTGAACATGGAGAATTCAGTACTTGGAGCACATGATGAAAATTGTATTAAAATATACACAATTGAAATAAAAATTTATGTTTATATATTCTGGAAGTATTGAATATCATTGTATCTTCTGCATTTTTGCATAAAACTGAAATAAAATTTCGTGCTGTAGACTATCATTTATTAATATATTTAACGTATTTCTAATTTGAAGAAATTAAAATTAATCTGTGTTCAACAAAAAGGGTACTTTTACCTTGAACCAACATATTATGAGAGTAATCAATATTTTTAATGTGCCATTGTAGAATATGTAATTTTTGAGATTTCTAAGGAAAAAAAATAATTTTAACTGAGGATTTATTGAAATATTTTTATACAAATAATTTTGCTAAAAAATCAAAATACTTATTTCCATTCTCAGCATAATAAAGCATTTTTTTTCAAAATCATTAATGCATTATGTAATAGGAGAATTAAGATTTAAACGAATATAATTTCATGAATTTATGTTTTTCTGTAAAATTATGTGGTGTTGTGAAGAATCATTTCAAATTCAATAAAAAATAGTCAAATTAAGGTACTATTTAAATTAATTTTTACACAGAAAGTGAACGGATTGCTCCAAAAATAATATAGCAATAAAATTTCGATACACAATTTCTATATTTCACATAATTAGTTAATAATTCCCTAACAGATATTTAATATTTATTCATTTTATATGGTCCAATGATTCAAATTAAGAGAACTAAGATGTTAAAGAACAAAAGTTAGAGAAAAACACATTTCTCAAAAATATAATTTATGAGTTGCCACCACGTTCTTTTTCATCAAACTATTGAGAATTAGGTAGATCGCAGATTTATGCCAAAACTTATTATTACAAAATTTATGAGAAATGATAACGAGAGAGTTTACTTTTACAAAGTTTAAATTATTGATCTAGTGCTCGTAAGCTGTATTGAAATATTTCATAATTATTTATGATAAATATATCAATTATTTAAAAAATGGTACATAAAGAGAAAAAAAAGATTTCAATTATCCTAAATTATGTAAAAATTAATTAATTAATTAATTCTAAATCTAAACAACAGGCTATATCATATTTCTAAGAATGCGCCTTCGATTACAATAACAAGCAGTGTCTTTTTATCAAAAATTTATTTCCATAAGATTTTCCTCTTAAATTCGTATACTTTACCATATAAGGAACTTACTAATGAAGGAAGATTACTAAGGAAGATGTAACATACTTTTTTGTTTTGTTTAATTTACTCTTTTATTGTTCTTAAAATTAGTAAAAAACTTCCCTCTAATTTATGCATTGGGGTTCATTCATTGATAGGCTTAAAATTCACTAAAAAGAAATTTTCAATGCAATATTCCCTCTAAAAAAATCATATTTTCAATTATCACTCGTTTTATTCCTGGTTACGAAGAACGATAATTATAAAAGTTTTCTTTGTTGCTCTCTCACCTTCACTCAATGATTCAATTCAATAATTTTATTTTTATACTATTCATAATTTTCAAAGTGTTTTTAAATTTCATACTAATGTGAAATATTTTGATATCAAGCCAATATTTACTAGTGACGAGCTTTGGAATCCTAATTTAATTTAATAAATGTAATTTCACTCTAAAAATAAAGTGTTAGAAGCTTACAATGTATCCATCTCTTTTAATTTTAGAGAAAATTAATTTCTAATTAATTATATCTGTCTCAAAACTGAAGTCGGAAGAATAAGAAATTTACATGGTACAAGAAAAACAGTTACCTATATGTGAGATGGTAAGAAAAATTGTTCGTGTATTTTTTTTAAATGAGAAGCATTCTTTCATTTTTTTAAACTGTTAACTGACTAATCCATTAAAGTAATTGGGGGCACACTCATTAATTACAATCGTCACTGCAATTTCCAAAACTTCTACAATGAATTAAACGGAAGTTTAAAAAAGACCGTTATTTCACCAAATTATAACACGCTTCCTATTTTTAACATTCCTAACATTTTATATAACGCTTCCTATTATGAGCACAGGAATCTCATAAATAGTTTTATGGTCTTTATTTTTTGTTGTTGGTATATTGCCACCTGATCCGCAGTGTCAGATTGAGGCCCACAAATTTCAACACGACAAATGGTTAAGTTGTATGTCCTCCATGAGTTGTAGCTTTGAGCAACATACAGGTGACTGTACGATTTGATTGGTTTCAACTCTAATTATATGAGAATACCCTGGAATGGAAAGGGGCCTCCCACCCCACCTCTCCTTCCCCCAACATCAGGAAAGGACTTGCGGCTCGACGGTTATTTCGAATACACCAGTTTATTTCTCTCTCCAGATCAAAACACGTCTAGAATCAGTATTCAAAGTATATCAAGACTCGTCAATAAACAATACTCGTGCTCAGTCTTGTCTCCATACAACATGACTGTGACACCACTTTTAATGGGTCCCTGGGGTAGCTGGAAAGAGTGGGGCACAAACCATTGGTTTTCTTGCATACTGTCCAACTCGTTATATCTTCCTGCAGCAATGGGTAAGCTAATTCATGTTGTTGAGCCAGCCTGAAGAACTAAAACCAAATCTCCTATTTATTTCACAGTTACTTCGAGACATCAACGACAGAAAATAGTCTGTAGTTTTCTCGCCAAAGTTAACCCCTACAGCGGCCAGTTTTTTTGACCAAAATGTTCAAGAATGGGCAGGTTTTTTTATTGCATATAATTAAGCATAAAACTTAACAAAATGCGAAAATGGAAGAATTTTACTTTAATTTTCAATTTTAAAGTTCCCACACTATTTTCGTTAGATAATTAAGAAACACAAAAGCCCCTAAATGTTTGCTTTTTATAACTACACTATGAATGCTACAAAAAATGTTGCATATATTTTAGAAGAATTTCTCTCATGCTTACGAAATATTTCATGATCTTACCTCTTTTTCAAACGGTTGAGAACTTTGTGTGTGCATATATATATCGGCCTTTTTTTAATTATCTTTCCATTTTTATTTCTTCTAAGGCAACAAATCGTACATTGCCTTGATAACCCCTGTTCTTTATCAAATATTTTCAAAAACCTGAATTCCTGCCTTCAATAGAAAATTCCCGTCTTTACCTCAAAGAAAACCCCGGATGAGAAGTATTTCAGTACCATGGCCAAACTGAATCTTTTAAAAACACTAGCTCTAATAATCATACCATCGTAATTAAAAATATATGCAAATCAAAGATAGAAAGAAAATATCCGTGCCCGTACAGCGTACGGTCAAACCAGTTCTGGCCAGTTTTCGGTAGCCTGTTTAGTGTACTGGAAAACTTGTTAAAGGGTTATTGAATACTGGAATTGCGGTGGGAAATTGTAATGAAAAGTAATAATATATAAAATAAAAAGTAATAGTGCAGTATAATGAGTGTAAATGAAAATTATTAAAGGAATAATAGTATAATAAAAGGGTGCAATGAATAAAATATTTTACAAAATGCACACAATATTGTAACAAAAAGTATACTAATAAAGTATTATAAAAATAATAGCATAACGAATGAATAAAGTACTACAAAAAGCTTAACATCAATTACTTTTCTTAAAACTTTATCTATTTTTGCCGAGTTATTTATTAAATCATGAAATGTAAATACTCTCCATTACCCCTTTAGAACATGAACCCTCAATTTATTTTGGGTTTTTAACACAACTGTAGTATTTACGAATCGGATTTCTAAAATACCTTTGCGTAATTCATCTTTAAGATAACTTGAAGTAAATATAATCGTTGTCTTGTAGTAAGATTTTATATTCTAAATAAACTCTAATACTCATAATTATATCCATTGGAACTGGTCAGTTTCGATAATAAAAATGACTTATAAATATCTTAAATAACAATATCGATTGGAGTTACATTTATTAAATCGTATTTTGTATTGAGCAAGTACTATAACAATTACTTAAAAGGAATATTTTTTATAAATACATAGAATGTTTGATGCCCAAACATTCTATGTATTGAAAAAAAATACTCATATATCTCTGTTCTTTTTTTCATTTGCATTTAAACAAACAAATCTTTTTCTTTATTAACATATTGCAATGAATAACATTTAGTATAACATAAGAGTATTCTTATAATTTATAAAAATGAAACAAATATAGATATATATATATGTTAAGACGAATTTTTTCTTAATTTCATAACTTATTTAAAGTTTTATACGCAATACTTTTTTTTTAATTTTCATGTTTTTTCTTAAGATATTTAAAAATATGAAACTATCTCATTAAATTTCATAGCTTCTATTTTTGAAAGTTCTGCTTTTCGTTTTTTATTTTAAAGAAAAGAAATTTTTCTACTCAAAATGATTTTTTTTTCGTATTTTAGTAAAGACTTCTTTATGTATTTTCAAAAACAAACTGTATTCTTTTATTTTATTTAATGTGAAAATTGACAATTTATAAACAAAACTTTCTGAATGATTATAAACACTCGGCGACAAATTTATCTTTTATTTTGAACTAATTCACTAAACACTTTTGAATTTGCCTTGAAATCACACCAAACGATTTCCTCATAATTTATTTCTATAGTCTAATATACCATAGCTATATCTCATAAACTAAAAGATCAAATGCAAAAATGACTATATTTTCAAGAAACAATAACATAAATAATAATTTCCTTAAAAAAGACTATTTTCCAAATTCCTCGAGAAAACTTTTCAAAGACAATTGGTTTTTTTTTTAATTACACATGTTGATTTTTCATTTTGTCCAGTTATAAATTCTCGCTAGTTTTACGTGTAAAAATTTTACTAAATTTTATTGAATACATATAGTTTCAAAATTCCCGATTATTTACATTGTTTAAAAATTAGTATTCAGTAAAATCATGTAAATTGCTAAGATCAACGCGATTTCTGTTTAGTAAAAATAGTAAACTTCGTATTTTACAGACTAGAAATATGATATTAGATATTAGAAAATTTTAAAAACAAGCATTTTTTCCTAAAAATTACTAAAGTGATGCATATTGAATCTTTCAATTAAATTACGGCGTTAGTTTTTCATAACAAGTATTTTCTTGGGTGTTTTAAATCATATTTACATCATTTTTATGAACCACCAAAATAAGTATTGACTAATATTCAAATACCTATCGAACTACTACCATTAAACAAAGTAAATTTAAATTACATGATTACTGGATTTGATTTAAAAGGTTGGCCGCGTTTGATTTATACCAAACATAATATTGAATTATGAGTTATTTACTCTTTTAATAAAAATTGTTCTTGTATTCACAGACTTGACAATTCTTCGAAAAAGTGTATTATACTTAGCCTTTTTAACTTATTTTAGCAATTTTTTTTTGGTTTTTTTATGTGGTAGGTATTTAAGTGTTTAAGTAATGCAAGCAAAATTTTATATCATCCTCAAGCAGTGGTAGTCATGTGGTTATGGTCACGAACACGTGAGCATCATGTCAAGAATTCAAGCCCAAGTTTCACTGAAAACCGACCCACCGTATAAAGAGCATGATTAATGATAAATCTATTGAAGCTCAAAGTCCTACTTTTGGCTAGATGTGGTAGTTTGGAGAAGAGGTGGCAGCTTGAGTGTCGTCCCCGTCTCTTGAGTGAGGTTCAAAATTACGAGGTCCTTCCCCAATTGCCCTAGTGTTGCTTAAATTCACTCTCTTGATTAAAAAAGAAAGTGAAAGCAAATTATAAATGTAAATATACTGACTTTGGAATTGCGGGATATTGACCTTGGAAGTTTTAAGTCTAAAATTTTATTTTGCTTTTCTTTGGAACGAAATCCACTGAAACGTCGAGAATTTTAAACTTGATATATTTTATTCTACTTTTTAAAAGAAAATATTTCATAGAATATAATAGCTTTGAAATGTTAGTAGCATTTAACTTTACACGCAACAATGACTCATAAATTCAATACGTATATCTGAATTTTTCGTACGAATAATTATCAATCGTATATGGGAATACACGATATTATCACACAAAAATACACAGAGTATTTTGCAACAGTTACTTCATAAAGGTTACATGTTTATATTTATTTCATTCTTATTTTCCATAGATTAAAAAATTAAATGAGTAATTTTTATATGATCTTAGCTACTCCTAAGGATAAGAATACATATAAAAGTGAGATTAGAAATATTTACGAGATATTTTATTCTGATAATAAGATTAAAAATAACAGAATACTATTGATGTGTATCTTGTTGACCGAAATAAAAAGTCAATAACGGTTGTTTTCTCTTTATTGGATGCGTAGAAAAATGGTATAAAAGGAACTAAGCAAAGCAATAAAATATTATAGCAACTAACATCAGCTACAATACACAGAAAAATGATCAAGACTGTGGTAAGTAGTTATTGATATACAGCAGGTTATTTAATAGAACTTTGTATTAATTTAGTCTAATTTTATTGTGCTACACTTACCAGGATTATATTTGAAATAGAAATATTCCATGTACATATTGCTCCCATTTTGAAAAGAAAATGTATGTAGTAATTCTTCGTTGGATATATCCTCTTGATAAACATTTAAGTCCTTGATTAAAGCTCTAACCCAACATTTCTTGATAGAAAAAAAAACATGTTACTTTTAAAAATTTGGAAAATTTAGCATCATTTGAGTTACTCAAATTTATGCCCTTTAAAGCATATAGAGACATAAAAACATTTAACACAGTTTTTCGTAAAATTTTCTCATTCTTATACTGTCATTTTAACATAAACACGCCAGATTAGCTTTAAATTTAATAAAGTCATTAAATAACTGAGAATTTAAGCAGCTTGATGTAAATTGCATAAAGTACTAAGCAAAAGTTTAGAAATTTTAGCTTTATTTGAGGTACAAAATGTAATTCGTATAGAAAAAACATAGAAATATATTTATGTCACAGTTTCTTATAAAATTATTTAGGTATTAATAATGTCATTACTACATACAAGTGCCAGTTGGGTCAGATCTTGATAAAGTTATAGAGAATTGCCTGCACATTAGCTTCTAAATGTAACAATATTTGTAAATAATTTTCTTCCAACTCAGCCGAAATACAAGGGTTCCAAATTGTTCAATAATCAAAACACATTATATTTTAGATCTTTGTTTTGGCTCTTGTAGCCATTGTCTCCAGCTCTGTAATTCCTTTTTACAATCATTACGCCCTACTTGACGACTATGGTCTTGGATTAGGAAATTACGGATACCCTGGTTTTGGATATGAAACTTATGGATACCCTAACCTTGGGCTCGGAACTTATGGATACGAAAATCTTGGATATGAAACTTATGGATATCCTGGACTTGGATATGAAACCTATTTTTAAGTGGTAAGATTTTTAAACTATGTTTTTCACTGATTAGTATTATTTGAATTTTAAATCAGTATTCCCATTTTACTTTTACTTTAATGAGTAATATAATTATTATTTATCAAAAATAACACATATTGACCCAACATTATACAAGAATGTTTTATCACCCTTCTATTCTCACAAAGTTTTGCTACTTATGAGGATGGGTGTATTTGGTGTGCATTAAATTAAACTTGTAATTCGATTAACTATGTATTTACTAACCCAATTTTTCTAATTTTAAAACGTGGTTAATTTCCTTCAGAGGGTCTAGAATTTTTCTATACATTTAATTGAATAACATAGAAAAAAATAAGTTTTATAAAATTGTTTACAGGTATCTGTTTATTAAATATAAAAGTCATGATAATCTTATAATTTTAATGTAATAAATAAAGCTACAATTATTTGAACCTTTTTGTGTGATTTGCTAGTTAATTTAAAGGAACTATTCAGATTAAAATATGTGTAAAGATAATTTGATTTGTGCAAATAGAAATGTACAGCAATTTAATAATTCCTTTCTTTATATAGATCTTCATATCTCAAAATATTTTTAAAACAAATATGTTGCATTTAAAACTTTAACATTTAGAATAAACTGTAAAAAATGTAACTTATTGTAGAAATATTGACCAAAATTCTATTTCAAAGCTTCGCTTCGTAATTTTTTTGAAAACACTGCTTTATATATTGTACCATGATAAAATATGCAAAAAAAAAATATACTTTAAAATCTGAGTAAATTGACATTTTTTTTAAATTCTAGGTATTTAGAGGACATTTAAAAGAACCTGAGAATGACGAGAATTGGAAAAGTTTGCATTTTGTAATCGTATTTTAGAGAACTTGCCAATTAAATTTTCTTGTGTAATACGATAAAATAAAATGTTGATAATTCTATGGTTTCTGTTTTTTTCATTAAATCTTCATTTTCATGTAAGTAAAATTAATTTCATATATTATCTTTAATAACCTTAAATTATTGTTTCTTGTTATTTTTTCCTCTATATATATCTCTCTTTTCAAATTTTAGGACTTCATTCCTCATTCTTCATCACATTCTTTTTAATTCTGACTATGCCCTTTTTATTTGAAATAATTATGAAGGGGAAAAAAGATAACTGGGGACTAATATAGTTATTTGAAAACTTGTAACAATTTTTCAACGAAGAAATACTCATTTTCTACATTTTTTTTCATTTATTATAAGGTTAAATTATTATGTTGCTAGATCGTGAACATTGTAGCAATCAAACGAATATGTATTAGATCGAACATATTTTTCTGAAACAGGAAATTAAATTCTTCCAAAGTTACAAAATTTAGAATTTTCTGAATATAAATTGAATTTTTAGTATACATAAAAGTGTCATGTACGAGACATAAACTTCTGTTAAGAAATAAAATTCAACTTTCAAAAAAAATTAGTTCTTATTGGTAAATAAAAAAGGTTTGGTATTGTCATCCACTCTAAAACATAGTAGATCAAAATTATATAAAATTTGCATATTTATAATAATTTCCAAATTTTTCTCACTTTCATTAGCTTTTTTCTTGACAAAAATTAATAACACTGTTTATTGTTTTTGAAATTCATTTGTCTGTGTATTTTACGTGTACATTATAAATTGAGCGCTTGATGATTTTTTGTCATAAAAATTCGTACTTGGGCTTTAAACAAGGTTTGAATAAAATTTCAGTTTTAATTAAATGCAAGAAAATAAATGAGATTTTAATTCATCATTTTTTCCAAACTTTATACTGAAAAATTAATTTATTTCTTACTAAAGAAAACTTGATTGATCTCTGTACCAAAAAAAGAAAAAATCAGAGAGTATTTTTTTGAAACAAACAAGTATTAAAAAAGTTGGAAATTGCATAATTTTAAGTTATTGATGTGAGCATCATTTGCCTCATTTTGAAATGTAATTTTGAATTTCTAAGAAAATCCATTTCATATTGTTTTTTTATTCAGTTCGAACAGCAAATATGGCCACGGTAGTCAAGTTTTCATGGTTGCAAACTCCTGCTCGCATTCCTTAAAAAGAGCTATGAGTTAGTGTACTCTAGAAAAGATTCACTGTGTAAAGATGCTGGTGCTTGTTATAACTGTAGAAGCTCAATGTTTTCCCATTGAAGAGATGAGGAAGCTTTAAGAGTGAGTAAGTGAATAAATGAATATTAATGAAGTAACGAATTTCTAATACCTAACACAGCGTTTCTCAAACTGTGGGGAGCGTCCCCCTGGGGGGAGCCTGATAACACTACAAGGGGCCTCTCGGAAATAAAATATTTAAAAAAAAATAACTGGAATGAAGTAAAACACAAAATAATTTCTGATATAATGAAAAAATACATATTTTTTACACTGATATAATTTATATATAACATCTGCGGATATTACGTCATCAAAAATAAAAGCTTCAATCTTTGATCCTATAACCAGATAAAAAAAGCAATTTGTTTTATTACGTTTCTTTTTAAAGTTAAAATACAACTCTTTCTGAGAAAAAACATAACCCAAATCCAGAGTCAAAAATTTTTAGGAAGATAAAAAATTCATCACTGTTATTATTATTGAAATACTGTACATTAGCTGTAGCAAGAAAAGGAAGACTTAATTCATTTTTCAATCCTGATCTAACAAGAACAGAAGCTGATGAAGTATTGCACATTACTCATGGTAAGGGAAGTTAATTTGAGAAAAGCGATTAACATGAAACGAAAGGAAAATTTTCAAATGCTTCATCAACTAAAATATGAAGCCATAAGTGACCACAAGACACACTGCGCCTTGTCAAAAAGATCATCAAAGGGAAGTAAAACTACAATAACTTAAAGAAAATATTACAGTTTTGCCTGCAAATAACATTCCTGTAATAAAATGAAAAGTGTCTGTGATTTATAAGCTGTATTAAGGTCATGCGCATTTGAATCATTTAAGTTCAGTTTTATTGTATTTTTTCTCAAATTATCAAAGAAAAATTGAAAAGTACTTGAAAGCAGGCAAGTACACTTTCTCTTAATTAAATTACTCACTGGAATCACGATTTTTACCGTGTACAGTAAAAATAATTTTAAAAAGGGATTGGGGTGAGACTGAGTCACCTCGCACGGTCATTATCGTCAATATCGAGTGCGCGCCTATACTCCCTGAATAAGACATTTTGAAGTCTTCTCGCTTTAAATATAAAAAAATAACACAATTATTCTTCATCGGAATTTTATATTCTTTCATTATTTAACAATAATTCTAAATGCTAATTCGGTGAGGCTGAAAATTACCGTTCGCTTAAAACTATTCACAATATGACTATTCATTTAAAAATCATTTTATATTTTTGTATACATACATCGTGCAATCGGTTTTATGCGATGTAATACATTTCATAGGGTGCCTTTGTTATCGATCAAGCATTACCACTGACAAATATTTTTTTGCCGTTGTAAATTTATTCAATAAGGTCTATTTATCATCTTTTGAAAGAGATCTTCGATGAAAAGTGTCATTGAACGATTCCTGTTTATTGGTATTTTTTTAATACACTTTCGCGACAAATCAAACAATTACTGAACCATGCTTATTTTTCACTGCAAAATAGTCAATTTCCCAATCGTCTATAAACAATCTATTTTCTTCGAATATTTTTCATTTGCATTATATGAAAGATAGTTAAAAATTAGTTCTACTCATAAAGTGGTCGGTACTCCCCTGTTGTCTATTATCACTAATCAGAAAAAAATATCAAATTGCACCCATACAACATCGACAGCAAAAGCAAAATTGTTATACATATCGACTCTCGATAATTTGAAGTTGGAGGAACCAATGAAAAACTTATTCTCAAGAGTTCAAATTATCGAGAGGTTAGGAAAAAACTACCAAAATACACGAAGATTAATTTATTTCTAATACATTTAAATTTGAAACCATGTTATAAAAAAACAATTGTACTAAGTATAAAATTATTTTTTAAAGTACATAAAGTACTACTAAGTTAAAAGTCCTGTATTAAAAAATATAATTATGTATTAATACAAATTTTTTTTTAAAAAATCGGAGATATGGGGCTTTTTTGTTATATTTAGATTTGCTTAGTACATTTTTAAAAAATATGCTTAAATTAAGAATAGAAAAAGAAATTATATTTACTAAAATGGGAAAAAATAGGAAAAAATTACAAAAAACAGTATAAACACGGCGAAAGGTTAATAAACAAATTTTCAATTTTTTATTCTAATGTGTTGCTACGTTATTCATGTTTGAAATTACCTCTTCAGGATAAAAGATATTTTCTTTTTCACAAAAACTAAGCACTTTATCTCAGTTATTATATGAAATTGCTTAAGAAAACAGTGATTATATTAACATAAGGGACTGTAAATTTTGTAATAAAACACTTATTGATAAATCTGAAAGTTAAAATACTTCTATTTGTATACAGAACTTACAAAAAAAATTTCAGTTAATTATTTTCAAAACTTTTTTAGCAATCGCTGGCCGCTTCGAATATTAAAAAAAAACATATTTCGAGTCAAACGCGTTTTAAAGTATGACATATCTTGCTTAAAGTAATGGCAGCTGCTTTTACTAAAACACTTGTAGTGTTTGTTCTAGTAACGGAAAATGTGTGATAAACTTGATATTTTTATAAAGCTAGTAAGATGATGCATAAAATAAAATAATTTGTCAATTTTTGGCCAAATTCACAATATTAGGGTAGTCGGGTACCTAAAAAATGATGATTAAAAATACATTCTGGACAAAATCTTTTTTCACGAAAAAATCTGTTGTTATCGGTTATCTCAGACACTGTCCCCAACACCATTGATTCTTCAAGGAAGGGTCCAGTCCAGCCCATGCCCTATTTGGTACCATATGTCATGAGTCACACAGATGAGTCTTAAATCATCGTATCCCTCTGTACAAAGTATACAATACTACGTGCATCTCTTCTTCACAATAGGGACCATTCTTTGTGAATACTTGTGTAGTATGGCGACGTGTTAAACTTTTGTAAGTCTTTTTGCTTGAAGAACTGGAAAACACAATAAAGGGATGGCAGACAGATGGTAATCAAAGAAGCTACATTACAGAGGAGACATGTAGAGATAATACTACACAAAACATGTCGACTCCAACCTGCTTGCTACAGGACTCTACATAATAGCCAGTGTTCGATTGTCAAGAGTTCTATAAGATAACTTCGAATTATTGCGTGATGTAGTCTGGCCAGCCACTGACTTCACTTCGAAATATTGAGTGTGCCAAAACGTATTGTTTTATTTCGAAATATCAAGCGTTTTTATAGGGGGCTGAGCATATACTTCGAATAAACGAGAGGTTCGTATTATCGAAGGTTTGAATTAACGAGAGTCGACTGTATTTGATTTTTTAACAAAGAATTTCCCACCAAATTTTCATAAATAAATAAATGAATTTCTCAGAGCAATGGGTTATGACCGGGCCACTTAAAGAGGCCCCGGGGGCCGCAGGTTGAGTATCGCTAGACTAGACTATTTTTCTAATGCCATTTGTACTTTAAGAAATGGATGATGGAGGAAATAAATCTGTAATTAAATATCATTATGCAATCTGTTACAATTTAAAAATTAGAGAAAGAAAAACAACATAATGACTATCATATTACTTAGAAATAATCTTTTAAGTAATAGGATAGCTATTAAGTTGTTTTTCTTTCTCTAATTTTTAATTGGAACAAATTGCAAAATGATATTTAATTAAAGATTTATTTCCTCCATCATGCACTTCTAAAAGTACAAATGCCAAAGTAATTTACTCAAAATGTATATTGCTTTAAGCCGATATGGTACAATAAAAATCATTAAGCAGTCGAAAACATTTTTATTGGCTTATTTGATACCCCGAACCTTTATAAATATGTCTGCAAAATTTCAAAGCTTTACCTGCATTTTTCATTAAGTAATGGAGTATTGTTTGATGCTAAACAGCAACTACCACGCCTACATTTCAGATTATCTGCTAGAAAAGAGCCTGATAAAAATGAATTAATTATTTTTCTAATGCGCATCAATAAGATTGACATTATATATGCAGTAATAAATCATTTTAAGAAAGAATTGTGCAATTCATGCAAAAATTCTAGTTTGTGAATTATTTACTGGAAGATCAAATGGATTTGGTCAAGATTTAAAAGTTGTACGTGCTTTTTATGATATTATTATGAATGAAATTAAAACTTGAAAACGGATTCTCCCAAAGCACAAATACTAAATCTCATTTTGATAACTCAGATAATTAAAAATCTAGTTCGCAAGAATAGAAAAACTCTCCCATTTTTATATATTTGTTTTTGGTGATATATATATATATCCCATGTGTTCGAGATTCAACACTTTTATTATTAAAATATTTTAAGGTATTTATTTAAACAAATGCACATATACATTTCTTAGATTTTGATGTATTTTACCTATAAATTGTTATTTCATTTTGCTTTTATTCGTGTGCAATATTTAACATGCGAAGGCTTTTAAAATCAAGAAAATAAAAAATAAAGGCATAAATATCTTTTGTACTTGTTGTGCATTAGCTCTGAGCATGGAATTAGCTCTGAAGTGTGTGTATTTATTTTTTTAAAATAATTATTAAGATAAAGTTTTATGAAATATTGATCTTTTATTCGTTTTTTTAAATGTATTAATTATGGCAGTATACTGTTTAATTGTTCTACATTTGTGCAATTTTTTATGGTAAGTAGTTTAAAATAAGCTAATTAACAGTTCATAAAAGTTTCAGATTATTCGATGAATATTATATCACGCTATTCGTGGAATGAAAACTTCAAACTCATATTTCTCCATGTTGAATTTTTGTACATATACTCTTTTTCAAAACCCTAAGTCTTTTTTGATAATCGAAGTATGGGTTTGAAATTTTTTATACATGTTCTGAAATACATGTTTTGTAAAACTGTGCATGGAATTAGCTCTAACATGTTTAGTACTTTTTCTAAAAATTTCAAATTCAAAATAAATGGGTTTTTTTTGAGAATTTTTAAAAGTTTAACAACAAAAAAAGTAATAAAAATTAAAGAGCAGTGGCAGAAAAAACCCCATGCACAGTTTTATATAGTATAGTATAAGATACTTGGAAAAACATTTTGAATAAAAAGAGACAATTAAAAAAGCCTTAGGAATTTAAAAAATGCTTAAAAAAGCTAAAAAAATTTTAATTTTACAAACATTTTGCAACAAATTAAAAATTTTTGTATGGAATTATCATTTAATATTAACCTTTATGAAATACAATTAAAACCAAACATCAAATATTAAAAATAAATAAAATTGTGAAGAGGGTACCATATCGCTTTAATATACAAAATTTAAAAAAAAATTGTTGTCCTAAATTAAAATAAAACTTTTATTTCGGACTAAAGTTTCTGTGGAATGTAGAAATAGCAGTGGGTTTTGAATTGGGCCACAACTAACATTCATTTAGACTTAAATGATTCGAGGATTTCAAGGAGGAATGATAACAAGACATTTTTTACTCCCGGATAGAAATGATGTTATAATCAATAACCTTCTAATGCCTTCTGAGAGTCGTCTGCCATTCTTCTGGTATCACATTAAATTTTCCAGGACATATTTCCATATCACATACTTCCTATGAAATACAAAATTATTGGAACCCATTGGGCAAAGAATTTTTTTGATATTCCAGTTCTATGTGCAGGATCATTAGCGAGTGTATGACCTCACACAACTTTCACCGTATTGACTATATAATTAAGCAATTATTTTTTTCCCTTACTAATACATGATAAACTGCTTTGGAATCTATTTTGGGTTTTTTTCCAGGGAGAAATCGTTTTGTCTGCATCTTCAAAACTGGACATAATTCGCTATCAAAGCGCTTGGTTTGAAGCACAATGCTTCATATATGATCTGTCTTCGATGACAAATTTCACTTCCAGTCTCTTTGTTTAAAAAGGGAATATCGCCATTTTATACTGGCTTGGACATACCTCCACTCACCTTGATTGGCATAAAAGAGTGTTGTAAATAGTGAAGTTGTTTCCGGAAAATCTCATGTTCAACAACGTATCGTCACATCACCAGTTTGGCCACGTTGAGATAGCATGGTGAAGGAGAAATAATCTGTGTTTCATTTGAAATACCTTTATAAGTACAATTGAAGAAATTAGTTTTTGTTCTCTTATATTTTATAAAGTTTATATATATTTACAAATATTCAAAATTATTTTAAGAAATCAGTTGGAAAAAGTAATTTTCAGTAAATTCTTTCTCTTTTGGATTCTTTATTGTATAAAAATTCGAAACGAATTTCAGAAACGAAAGAAGCTTCCAGACCACTTCTAAACTTCTACTTACTGCTCCCCCCCCCCAAAAAAAAGCCATGTTAAGTAATCTTTCAACATCATGCTTCAATTCATGTTAAGGAATTCGTAGCAGAACAAATAATATTTTTTAAATAGAAAAACATAAAATTTTTTTTTGAAAATTACCGAATTCTCTACAAATATTATTATTCAATAAATAAAAGAAATTCTTAAATATTTGGCTGTTATATGTATATATATATATAGCTTAGTTTTAAATGTTTGAAACCCAGATTTGTTTTTTGTAAGGAAAAATCACTAATTCTATTGGAGATAATAGGAATCATTAGTGAAGACGGAAAATGTGTTTGAAGAACTTGTTATTAAATACTTTTAATGAATTAAATTGAAAGCAGATTATAAAGAAACTTATTAATAATTAATAAGATGTTTTGCTCAAGCAGAAAGAAGAATATATTAAAAATTTTACGTAATAAAAAGAATCTATTGATAAAATTGTAAAAAGAAATATATTCACAGACAAAGAGGTTTTTCCAGTTGTAATTATAGGCGAAAATGTGATAATATATTTTTGTACATATCGTATTTTTTTAACGCTAACGTTATAGAACCACTCAAGAAGGCTGAAAGTTTTTTTCTTACATATATCCAGCATATCTTGAACTCTAGAGTTTAAAGCATATTACAAAACAAACACAATGAATGAAAAAGGCTTAGAGCGCAAAACATGAGTTTTTTTAATAAATATGCTAAAATATGATTATACAGATAATATTCCCTTTTAAAAAATAGGAAAGGTCAAAATTTTAAATCAACTGTGTAATTCATGCATTTTTTCTCCATAAGAATCAAAGTATAAATCAATCTTTACTGAAATTCTTGAAAAGGATTATTATAGAATATTTTATTTTTCTTACGAGTAAGTGTTGCATTCAAACTTAGAATATACCATTGCAAAAAATCAGATAACGAAAAAAGAGAAAAGCCCATTTTTGCGTTAGAAAAGATCGAATGTTAAAAACATAATCTTGATACCAACTGATAAGTATTTTCTTAATCGGAAAAAGAATTAATTAGTAAAAAAAAAAATCTTCATCTATTGTATAAAAGAGTCTCGATCTACAAAGTCACATTACAGTAGTAAGAAAACAAGCTGTAAAGAACACAGGCACAAAAATGATGAAGATTATTGTAAGTTATATATATATATATATATATATAACTAAAATATTTATATGTACACTTTTTAATTCTGCATTTTGTATTATATTTATTTTAAGTGTCCCTTTTACTAGCATGATTCTAAAAAGTCAGAATTTAATAATAATGTTTTCCACTTGCAGACGATTTGTTTTCCAACAATTGAATGTAAGCGAATTCTTAAATGTATTAATATTATTTAAGAAATGAAGCCTACATTTAAAATGTATTAATATTATTTAAGAAATGAAGCCTAAATTTAAAATGTTTTGTGAAAGATCTTTTTTACTTTTATAAAGGAAATACAGAGCAGAAATTATAATTATTATAAGGTTTGGATAGCGGTAAATTTCATTACCACTTTATATTCTCATGACAATTTATTTATATTTAGCGTTTCGAAAAAGTCTCTTACAAATATAAAATTTAAAATTTTACAGATCCTCTTCTTGGCTTTCGTGGCCGCAGTTCAATGCTCCTTCGATATCAATCCTTATTACATCTATGATGATTCTGGTCTTGGATATGGAGGCTATGGTCTTGGATTAAGAGATTACGGATATCCTGCTTATGGACATCGTGATATTATTTATGATGGTTATGGATACAGTAGACTTGGATACGGAAGGTATGGATTTGGTGGCCTTGGATTCGGAAGATACATTTAAATGGTAAATATGTAAAATCATTAATTTTATTTCATGCATTTCATTTAAAGATAAAAAATAAATAATTCAAATTCTCATTTTTGTTTTAATATATAGTATATTTAATAATAAATTTTATTTTTGTATGAAATAATAAAATATCTGAGTGTGAATCAACATTTAACAATTTCTTGAATCTTTTATATATTTATTATTTAACTTTTAAAAAGTGTTGATTTAAACATTATTGAAAGAGTATAATCGAGTTTTTTGTGTACAATGTTCAATCTTATTTAACCTTTAAGATGTGCTGATTTAAGCATTTGGTTTTTAAAAAATTGTGTTTTATTGTGCACAATATTAAAGAAATATGCAGAAAATTAATCTTAAAAATAAATATTTTATATTTTTAAATTATTTATAATTTGTTAATCATAAGTTTTTATTAAAATTTATAAACTTTCTACAGCATTATTTTATGATTTAAAACTACTTCATACACACATAAGACTAATATATATTTTTCTTTTTTTTTCCAGAAATTTTTGAAGTTTTGCTAAATACCAAAAGGAAACATACAAAAGATAAGGACAATCAAGGACCATTTAAATTTTTGTTAATAATTCTTCATTTGACAAAAACATAAAAATTGCTCACTTTGAAATAAGTTGTTTTAAATAAAGATTCAAATTAACAAGCCATATCCTATTTTTTTGAGAGTCGAATTTTATTGTATATAATTTGATTGAATATATCACTTCAAATTCAAAAAACCTCTTCCTGGAATGTAACATACTAAAATATTGAATAAGCATAAAAAAATTATTTTATATCAAGTATATATAAGAGATTAACTGTGTAATTTCACTAAAATAATTTTAAATTTCGGACCATGATTAGTAAGTTTCCAAAAATAATTTTAAATTTCGTTACCATAGTTTATAAGTTTCCTAAAATAATTTAAATGAATTTTATTCTTAGTATAATTTTGCTTAATTTATAAATTACAAAATTTTAAGTGCATTTTTTAAAGTGAAAAAAAATGTATCTTATCAAAATTCATTTTTAAAAATTTTAATTTTATGACATTTTTAATGTTTAAATATAAAAAACCACGAATAATTTAAAAAAATATTCCTTTAAGATCTAAACTTTTACACTTTTTTATTACAGCAAAATAAATTAAATAATTTTTAATCGTGTTAACTTTCTTTCATTCTATAATCAAATCAAAACGTTATTCAAATGGAATTATATAACATTAATTCTGTAAAGCACTTGGATTTTTAAAACGATTCAGACCAGTGAAAAAGGTTGTGTATTATACAATTTGCACAATATATGTACACTGTTTATATCTCAATACAATATAAGTATTTTAAAGATTTAAAAATTACGTTTTCATACACAAAGTACACTATTTATTTTTTGTTTTCCAGATCACATTAAAAATCTTGTATGATTTATGTTTCCCTGTTACGTGTTTTTGGAAAAAAATGTATAACACATTGCAAATTTTAATCCACCATATTGTTAAAAATGGGGCTTTTTGTAAGGAACCTCCTACTTTTTTTTAATCATTCATAAAAATTATGAATTAAATTTTAATTTTTATTCAGATTCAATATATAGGAAGGAAAGATTTCTCTTTTATTTAAATGATTCTATACTCAAGGTATATTAGAATATTTTTTGGTCGTCTTTCACAAATTTGATTAAAAAGGATCAATTTATTAATTTTAACCATAAAACGATTGTATATCGGGTTGAGTAAAAAGTTTTCTGCCAAGGGGAGGTACCTCGGCGCTACAATGGTTATTTCCATGGTAGTTAATCTTTCTCCAAACGGGCTTTTGGATTATAAATTTGAAAGGTGGAACTACACACCTGTGTAATTTTTTTGTCAAAACTTTATTATCTTGTAATAAAAAAGTTTTTAAACAAGAACAAAAAAGTTTTTAAAATGGAGCTATCACGACAATAGATCTGAACGCTTATGTACTATGAGTTCTGAAATAAATTTGGTATAATTAAATACCACAAAAAATGTGCGAAAGCTTAGGTTCCAACACTGTTTCTTATGATACAGTAAATTTTGGTTTCGAAAGTTTAAAGCTGGAAATTTTTACATTGAAGAGGAATCACGTTTTAGCCGCCCTATTGAGGCTGATTGCGACCAGTTAAAGCAAATCATTGATCAAGACAGAAACGTTTCAACACGAACTTTTGCGTAAGAGCTTCCCGTTTGTCAAAATCATCTCAAACTCATAAATCCAACATTTAAGTTTAACCGATGGGTGCCTAAAAATAAAAGAAAGAGAGAAGAGGTCTGTTTGGCTCTTCTCAGAGATGAAGTTGGTTTAAGTGCAATATTATGCCATTTATATATGTATACTACTTCTGATAAATCACATTTTATTTTTGCAACTTGATAGAGAAGTTTCTTAAGCAATGCTTTTTCAATTTTAAGTTAAAAAGATAAGATAGTTATTTACTTAGCTTTCAGTTTTTTTGTTGTGACATTTTTTATTGTTATTCTTTGTGAGTTTAAGTCAGTTTTTGCATGTGAATGAAGGAATAATTGTGCTAACATTAACAAAGCATAAAACTTTTGAAAGTGTTAAATATTATTTCTAACATTCCTTTATATTAATATGTTTTTGGATGCGCTTCTAATGATTAGTTGGAAGAAATTGACAAACAATTTTAAATTGACAATCTTTGTTAAAGATACCCCTAAAGCCTGTGTAGGTAACTTGAGGATTCTGATCTTGAGATTTTCCGCTCGAGTTCAATGTATTTATTGTTGTCGCAGCCAAAATAATCACAAATACAAGTACTGTTGTAATGTACTAAATTACAAAAACTTAAAGTGGCCGCGGTAGCCAAGTGGTCAAGGTATCGGATCATGGTAGGGGAAGTCATAATTTCGAGCCCAGTACCACTGACCCACCGTGAAGGGTAGCGATGCACGTTAAGTATGTTGAGAGCTCAAACGTCCTCCCATTGGTGTGATGTGCTAGTTAGAAGAGGAGTGACAGTTCGGATGTTGTCCTCGTCACATGACCATGGTTCAAAATTACGAGATCCGTCACCAAAAGTCCTGGTGTATATGTAGCTGAGAAGTGCGACGTTAATTTCACTCACTCACTCACAAAACTTAAACTAATGAAGAGGAGATAACTTCTGTGTGGTCCAATTACGTATAAATAAACGCACTCTTATCTTACAGAATTAGCTGTTTGAAGATCAATCAAACCTAGTAATAATCTTCAGATGTATTCTGTTTATTTAATCCTACTAGTTTTAAAAAAGTTTTTTTTCTTGGTGTTAAGGCAATCAGAAAAAAATATATAAATATCGTGGAAGAAGAAAAAGAATATAAAAAACTGAAGAATCACTTAAGTTGCTTTTTTAAAATTTACATAATCAAATCTATAAAAATATTTTAAATGCGTTTTCAGAAAAATGAAACTGTCACGATAGTTTCTGTTCGAAAAATGAGATATCACCAAAACAGTAGAATAAAATTCAGTGAAATTTGAACCACTTATCCAATAAGCTCTTTAAATTTTAGCAAACCAGAAGTATTATGACAGCTAATTTAATCCTATTCTACAGCCATTTTTAACTTTGAACATAAAGTAGTTTTGACGAAAAATCATTAATGTCAAACTCATGCTTATAAAATATTTTCTATCCTTCAGTTTGAGATACTTCAGATGGATGAAAATGTATATCAACGAAACAAAAATTACA
>BMAO01011246.1:0-18665 GCA_019973975.1 Trichonephila clavata
ATTAAATTCTCTTTACGGGGTTTCTCTTTAAAATTAAAGACAAATTTAACAAAAGGCTATTATTCAAATATACTAAAATTTTATTCTAAAACTCTTTTAACTTAAAAAAAGGAAGAAGCTTTTAAAGCATTCATGTATTCAGAAAATTCCTTGAATAAACTACGGGCACAGAAACAAGGATGTATTAAAATAAAAATTCTTTTTACATTAGATAGGAAGAACAAGAGATTACAAACTTATTAGTAAAACAGAATATTTTTTAAATTGACTCCAAAGGATCAATATTTTGTACTGCTTCGCTTCACTTTCAAAATATTGCTCAAAAAAGGATTACAAACAGAAAGTGGAATTATGTACGCCTCTGAACGATTCTACATGAAATTTATAATATCTACATTATTTACGTTTCAGCGTCCCGTGATTCCTTTTTTTTACAGAGATATTTTCTAAACTTAATCCTCGTTTTCTCTCCAAGTCTTTTTTCCCTTTCCACGCTTGAAAGGTCAATTTAAAAATACCAATGCCCACTCTTCCAGAATGGATTAGCAATTCCTTTTAAAATAGTTTTCGATCGAAAGACTCGTCAGATTTTTTTCACTCCATCTTTCTAAATGATTTTTCTGGATCGCTGTTTATTTTCTACCCTCCCCCTCATTCCCTTTATTTTTTTCACTTTTCTCTAGTCATCCACGTAACACCTCCAATAACGAGATCTCCTGTAAGTAGGAACATCCCTCGAACAAACACAGCTAATTAAAACCTTGTTCACACTTCATTATAAATTCTATCCAATTAGAAGAACAGTGAAACGAGTTCATCTGGTGTTTGAAATGCATGGAATAATAAGGATTTTCAGAAACATAAATAGCTAATTGCATTTTATGCTTTTTGCTATTTGAAAGAATAGATAATTAATAGGAATCAACTGCGGATTCATGGTTTTAAGGCATGGTTTGATGGATTTTTGATGGTGAAAAAATTGTGAAAACGAAAATTATTATTTCATTGTCGTTCGGCTTTATGGTTTTTCGATTGTGCTTTTGGTTCTAATGATTATGTGTTCTTAATAAAACAACTAATTAAAATTTAGAAAGGGAAAATAACTATGCGATGTTGTATAAAAGAAAAAATATTGAATTCTAAACTAATTAATTTGTCTAGTTTAATTAGGGTGCTAGGCAAATAATTTATTTTAGTTTAAAAAATAAAAATTTGACGTGTAATTATTATTATTTTAATTAACATATTATTTGACTTTCGGATAATTTTATGGAATAGCAATGAAACGTGATCAAATGTAATTTAATTTATATGCGACAATTTCATATGAATTTCACATGACGTGAGTATAGCATGATTTAAATTTAATAAAAGCTATTTAAAAAGGCAAAAAAATGACGTTCTTGAATGTAAAGATGAAACATTTGAGCTTTAAAAATTAAATGTTGTTATACTTAATTTTTCAAGATTAAAACATGGTCTGTTGTCTTTTAAAAGCCTTTCATATACCTCTTAATCGCCTGTTAAATGTTACGCAATTAACTCTCCAGTGCCACAGTTTTTCACACAAGCTCGCGAAAACGATGAATTGGGGGTGGGGGGGGAGAAGAAAAAGTACAAATAAGCAAGTTTTTCTCTGAAATAAGTACATCACCTTGCAAACACTGATAACGTCCTTTTATTGTATTCCAAAGCCTTCAGAATATTTTTACTGATAGCAGCAGAAAGAAAGGAGTCGTATTTCGAAAGGTCGTATATATCCGTCTGGGAAATTAAAGCACCGGTTCAGCAATACGAATTCTCAAGCCGGTGGCGGATAACGGGGTTAAAATATTTACAAATTTATGAAAATTTTACGAATAAAATTTGTATTTATCATTACTTTTAACTTTGACACACTGTTAATATATCTAGTAAGAAAATTAGATGACATATAAATGATTAAAATTGTTAATGAATCTGAGGAAGATTTCCCTATTTAAAATGAAAATTTTGTTACGCCATATTTTTATAAAATATGACCCATAAACAAAGAAATGGTTTGAAAAATACTTAAAACAATTTATCATAAATGACAAGATATATATTTGTCTCCAGATACTTTAATATTTTAACCTGTAAATCTGACTTCTTAGAAAAGTAACCGTCCCAAATGATAATTTTTCGTTTCCAATATTTTTATTATTTTTTAACTTGGGTTTTTCAATGACATAGTTACTCTGATATTTGACAATCAAATGACAGCTTATTTCGTTTTAATCCCTTTTATTAAGACAGTTTATTTGTCATTTTATTTTGGTATAATATAAATAGTTTTTGTTTTGCGTTAGAGAAAGTATATGCATCAATAATATACTTAAAATTATAACAGGAAACTTATTTTTATTATTTCTTGAAAGCTACAGTTGAAATTTAAGTATTTTTGCCAAGCAAATTAATACGTCAATATCTGTACATTTTTTATATCATACATACTTATTTTCCTTTCTAATAAAATAGAATAGTTGTGTTAAAATAGTACGGTTGGGGACTCTGTCCACTTACTACTTTTATCTGCTTTGATTATATAAATATTTTCAATATTGAATTACTTTCATTCTTTGGTTTTATTATTGCTATTTACAAATTTGAACAAATGTCTTAGATTATTGAAGGTTATCCAAATTTAACGAAAAATGGTAATGTATGATTAACAGGAGTTATTAATATTTTTAATATGAATTATATTCTCTTATTTATCAAAAACATTTATTGAAATACATATAAGTTACAAATATTTTCCGTTTTTTCGTTTGTTTCCATTTATTTTTGTTTTCTGAGAGGAATTTCTTCAAACAAATTTATAATTTATGCTACACGAAATATATTTTGATCATTCTCTCAGTTTTATTAATTTTTATTTTACATTGGAGGAAAATCTTTTAATGTGTAATGACATGTATGAAAAATAAAATAAAGTCTATAGAGATAAATTCATAAATTAAAATTATATAAAATTACTGTATAAACTAAAAAATCTTTAATAAGCATTATCCATGTAGATTCGAAAATTATGAATATACGTATTTCACTTTAAAATTACAATCGTAATGGATTATAAAATTAGCAACAGAAACGGAATTATAAATTATAACGAAAACAGAAAATAATAAGTTAAATAAGAATAATTTCATACAATTACAATAATTATGAAATGGTTATTTTGAATTACAGTAACATATTAATTATCACAAATCTATACTTGATTGCTTCTACGTATTATATAAAAATCAATATGAGCTAACTGATAAACATATAGTATTGGACGCAATTAAATTTATTTTCTTGTGTTGATAAGAGTAGAACACATAATTTCAATACGTTATACTTAAACTCTTTGTAGAAACAATCACACTTTAGTCCATTATTCTTATTAAGTCCATTACTACTGCAAAACAAATAGAAATAAAACTATAAACTACCGGAAAGCAATAGACATGAATATCAATCAGGTTCGCGAACAAATGAAGTACTAAGTTAATGTTTAAACGTGCGTGTTACACAAATCCTCTACTTTCAGTAAAATTATTCTGAAACATTTAAATAATTTTACATTGTTTATTACTGTAGACGCTAATAATTTCATAATAAGCAGACGAACCTTTCTAGTATTTTTCTCATTATACACAGTTATTCCTTTATCGTAAGCTAATTTACACCTTAAATTTGCACCTGTTTGCGTTTATTATATTTATAATCCTTTATGTTAGAGTGGAAACAACTAAATTGTATGATAACAAATGTTGAGAAGTTGTATTTTAATTTTAAAGTAAGAAAATTCTATTTTAAGTATAACTTTCCTTAGAAAAAAAGTACTTAGTAAATTGATATAAATTAAAACGCTGACACAATTGATTGTTTAATTTTAATGAATTATTTGAAAACTTTAAAAGTAGGATTTTAGTATACAGAATGTTTCTTCTTAAGATTTTAGAAAAATTCAGATGTTGTACGCTTTCTATTTTTATCTAAATTGAATTTTGAACCGTTGATTCATTTGATTTATTCCTGAAGGCTTATTATGTATACACGCTTATTATGTATTAAACTACTTTGCAATGCAAAAGACTTGAGAAATATTTAAAATCTGATGTTTAAATATAGTGTTATAGCTAAAATTTTAAGCAAACCTAAAATTTTTGTAAAATAAGTAAAATATTTAATATTTATTTTAGTTTACCTGAAATCTTATTAGGTTTCTAGTGATTTTGTCTAAATATTTCATTTAAATAGAAATATTTAGTTTCATTTTCAACATAATCAAAACAGATTCCTTTGAAATTTTTCGTTATTTTAAGTTGAAAAAGCATTAATTCCGAAAGGATGTTTAAAAGCATTTATAACGTAATTCTTCTTGTACAAAATGAAATGTGTTTAATAATACTTATTTCATCCAGAAAATCACCTGAAAAATAATCCTTTAACATTTCCGGTCAACGAAATTCTTAATATAATTCAGAAAATCATAAAATCAAATTTAGGTTGAATTCACTCCTGATATAAATTGAATGTGCCATTAGGAATAAAAACTGAAATCTGCAGATAACTACAAAATCGTTTATTGATTCTTCACTACTCAATCTTTCACTTACATCACTAAGAGAAAATAAAAAAGGAAAGCTGGGGGGGGGGAGAGAAAAAGAAAAGGAAAGCTTTGTCAAAATTGATGGTGATGATGAAATGACCAAACGTTCTTTATTATCCTCCTTCTTCCAAAGAAAGCTCTATTATTTTGGCACTTTGTTCACGCCCCTCTTTCTGAGCTTTCCTTTTTTCTTACCAGCATTATCCTTTCTTTTTTTCCTCTTCATTTACTAAAGATTAGTTGCCATTGTTTTAGGCTCATATCATAGATGAAAGCTGTGACAAAAATAGAGTGTTGAAGTCCCTGATGGGAATTTTTTTCTTTGAACCCAAAATTCAAAAATATTTGTAGTTCTCATAAGAGCAGCAAACTGGTATTATTAATAAGTGCAGTGTTCATGATATTTTTTTTTGCAATCAAACAAAGCATACTTATGAAATTTATAATTTGCGCAAAATAAACAACTACACGGAAATAGCTAAATTTACTTGCATCTATTTGTTACTACTTTACACTAGAAATACTTATGATTCTTAGGATAAATGCAAAAGAAATTAATTATACATATTTATGCTCTGACAAAATTAGGGTTTACTTTAACAATCATCGCCATAATTCATTACGTTTAAATCTTAAATTTGTTTACTTAGTTAACATAAATTACATTAATTAATTATCATTTCTTTAGCTTTAAGCTCATTCGTCCAAATTTGGAGGCAAGGTTTTATTGTCTTATGTAGCTATATAATGTATTGAACTGATTTAGAATGTATTCTAAAAAAGAAAATTATATTTCTTTATGAAACTAACAGAAATTTTTTTTGCTAAAAAATACTATTTAAATAACATAGTTTATTTTCTATCCAAAAATAGACCAATTCTATGTCTCCTCAAAACGAGATTAAGTCAAAAAATAAAGATAATTTTGCAATTTCTCTTTGCAAGGCTTGCAATAGCTTCAGTATCCAGCGCTGAATCAAAGGTATTCAGTACCACTTCTATACAAAGTGTCACTAATCTTTCCTCGTAGTTGTTGGAGAGTAGGAGATCGTTGTCTATCCGCACCAAAGAAGAAAGGAAGGCAGTGATTTGCTTTTTGTTTGAGGAAGATGTGATACTCTTGCGCTGGATACAGTCTATCCCTTCCATCACTATATTCTCAACGACGACAACCTTCTGTGGTTGATGTACTGTTCAATCTGTCGTTGTCACATGAAAAAGTTCTCCCCTGTTTGAAGTGTTCTGTTCATTCATAGATCTTTTTCACGACAAGCAACTTTCACTTTAATGAGCCTACACGCGTTGAATAATTTCCGCAGGTTTCCCATCTTCCACAAGCAAAAAGAGAATCATTTTCTTTCTTTCCTTCTTCGTACAGATCGACAATGACGCTGCCATGTTGAAAGGTCTGCTATACCCCAACAATTACGAGGAAAGACGAGTGACACATTGTATAGAAGTGTTGCAGTTTACCACTTATTCAGCGCCGGATACTAGCACTGTTACCGAACAATGGAAAGAGAAATTGCAAAAGTCCCTATGCTTTTTGACTTTCCCTCACAATGTGGTAAAAAGAACTTGGGTTTAGTTTAATTTTAAGATTTGTAATAGGTCTACAGAAAGATATATATATATATATATATATATTCAACTTATGCATCATAAATAGCCTTTTAAAAGTATTTTATTTTATTTGTGTTTCTTTCATTGCATACAAATGCCACTTTGATTCAATAAAAAATGTAAGGAAAAAATTCATGTATTGTTTTGATAAGTGCACTTTTGCTAATTTTCTTAACATGAATAAATGACTTTATTTTGACAAAAGAAATTTACGTATTAAATTTCTTTTTAAATCACATCATATTTTTTTCAAATTATTTTAGTGTGCTTTCTTTTGATCTTTTAGAAAGCGGTATATTCAATGTAATTAAATATTTTTACAACCATAAATAAAAATTTGAAATTTTTATTTGAAACTGAAATTCTTCTTCAATTTTAAGCCTTTATTATTTATATACGTGAACACAATGGAAAAGAAGGCCATGGACTGACGAATTATCTATGGAATGCTAAAGGAAGTGTGGAATACTTCTTTTAAAAACTACAAAAAGGCATGAACAGTTTTATAATTTTGATTACATTTTTATTCCTCGCATGAAGACGTTCAAAATCTCGCCTAGGTTTACAGATTGTTCAATTCCTTCATCACTGGTATAGCTGTAAAAATCGTCGTTAAAAGACAATTAACGTAAGAAGTTGTCAACAAAGTAGCTTCTGTAATTCCATAACAAGCCACTTTAAAAAAAAGTGATTGAAGCACTGTGATTGACAAGCCATTCTAGCTTAGCAAACAGCACTTTGAGAAAGACAAACATTTTGTTAAAGAGATAAAGAGAACAAGAACCCTTTTGTCAACATATCTCACGTCTTAATATTCACGCCTGTTTGTTGACTTAGCTTAATTAGAATATCTAGTGCTGTCTACAATGGGTTTTGTAAAAGTAGGCATTTGCGTTTTATCGATTAGTACTGTGATAGTTTCAATCCTTTTAAATGTTCTTTTCTTCATGAAGATATTGTGCGGTATTTTATTCTCAAGATAATTGAGGTGATTTTAATGGACTCTTTGAATTGTAGAAAATTTTAAAAGGCTTGTAGCCTTTTGAGGAAAGGAGAGAGCTACATAGTTGGTAAAAAGTCTTTAATGAATGTATGAGGTTCTTATGCATAAATATTAATTGATTCTGTTTTAAAGTTAAATAGCAAAAATTTCACTGCTTGATTATACAGGGGGAAAATGGGAATAAAACATTAAAAAGAATTTAATGAGTTTTGCAAATAATTTCGAACGCAGTGATTTAATGCCGCAGAAAAAAAAAAAAATGTTGGATAAACAATGACAGGGGAATTTTTCTAAAAAAGGAATTAAATTCATTTTTTCATTTTTTTTTTGCTTTCGTAAATATTTTCTCCTATGGCGAGAAAAACATAGGAAAAAATGTATTTTTTGCAAACAACAAAACTTAATGAATGAATAATAATAAGGATGATATCTTATATTAATTTAAAAGTGTGTGTTAGGTTGTATAGTTGAATTATAATCTTCAGACAGATAAAAAAACAAAAGGAAGTTTTAAAACTTAATATCTGTATGATAACTCATTCTCTGATTATACATAACTTCTCGAAATAGCCGTAGTCAAAATAAAAACCTCGTCTAGTTTCTTGACCAAGGTTTCTAACTGCAAAAGTAATTTGGTCCATTTACAATTTTTACGATGAACGAAAAAATTACAAATAAAGCAATATTTGAGTAAAATGACGAAATAAAGGACAACTGAACAGTAATTTTATGTATCTATAAAAGGTTTGTGAACAGTTTAAGCTAAAAGTACGATCTTCTTTAAGTGATGAAAAATCAATTAATTGTTTCAATGAGTGTGTGTGTGTGTAATTTCAATTCTATAATATATGAAAGTATTGGACCTCATGAGTCAAAACATAAATTTATTTAATTTTAAACACTAATTAACATATCATCTATTTTTTCCCTGATATATTATTTTAAACTCGAAGCAAATTAAATATCCTGACGAAGTGAAAAGTTGACAATGTCATATCTCATATGTGCCATATACTGGATGTCAGTAAAAAGCATTTTCTAAAGCAAAAATGTATTAAAAAGAATTCATTTTATAATGATTCTAAGGCAAAATGGTATTTTATAATAAAGAGAACAAAGTTTATTTATATCATTATAATGTAAGATCGTAATGTTTTAAATTATTGTATAATACATTTCTTTCATTAGCTTAGTCTCTATTGTATTTTTAACCATCGTGTATGCGCCTCATCTATTCTTATGTATATAATTTTACAGTAAACATATTATAATTTCAGCGAAAAGCTGAGGAAGTTTTAAGTGCTATATTAAACCAACGGATTTATTAATATGGGAAAAACGAATAATTAAACACTGAAATCCAATAAGAACTTGCGAAAATTATTGATAATGTAAATAAATATCCTATAATTCTTTTGGATAACAATGTACATTAATTTATAATTATTTTCAGACAAAGGCATTCTTTTGTGTATAAATTTGAACATTCTATCGCAAATTTAATTGCTAAATTTTTTGTGGATTTAACTGCAATTCATAGTAGAATAAAATCTCGAAACCAGTAAGAAAAATTATTTCAAAATTATCTATATTTTTAAGCAAATGAAAATAAATATTGATCTTTGAAAATTCATTATTTTTGGAAAATATTAATCTTATGAAATCTCTGCAAGGCATTTTATGGACTTCCTTTTGATCCCAGAATTGAAAAATGAAACGGATTGAGGCAAGTTGGCTCAATAGGGAAAAATCTATATTTTTCTATTTGAAAAAGGGATTTCATTTCTGTCTTTCATTGACAAATCTATTCTTTCAAATAAATACTATAATAAAAAAAGAAAAGAAAATAAAGTTTTTATAGTCGTTTTTGGAGAAAAAAACTGTATAAAACATGTATAACTATTTTATTTCAGAACATAAATAAATGAAATAAAATTGAAAACGTTGGAATTCAGGAAGTTATCAAAATTCTTTTGCGTTTATACTTCTTGGGGCAATGTTTAAAATTAATTCTTGTTACAAATAACCGTAAAAAGATTATATATATATTAGTTTTATACAATATTGCAATGAATTAGGATCAAAAATAATTTATATAGATATTTTTTTGTTAATTTTCTACATAATATTAGGTAATTTTTGAAGTTGTCGCATGTTGTGTTTACTTCATGCACTTAAGCAATGTTAGATAAAAAGATGTTCGAATAAGAAATATATATTATAACTGAGCTTGTAGAAAATTCTCAAAAGTTGGATGTTTCCCGAGCAGTTTTGGAATTCTTTTTATGAGTTTGTTGAGATATTAGAAATGCATAAATTCTGTTTTTCATTATATAAGACTGCCTTCGCTTAGTATTAAAATTATGGCCAGAAATTGGAATATTTTTCCAGGTATAAAATTTTTACAACTTTAATGTTGTATTCTAGCTTCGATATCCAAAAGAGATCAGGATATATCTTCATACTACTGGTTTTTATCCAAGTTAAAGCAATTTTTTTCTGATATAAAGTGTTTTCGTCCATTTTTTATGATGTGACGTCATAGTCACATGATAATGAGAACTGCATTTTCTAGCGAATAGTTTCAAAAACTAACGCGACGTCACATTCACACGATAAAGGGAATCATATGTTTCCATCTAATTAGTTGATGCGCTTTGTTATTGCCGACTTTTTGCCCTTGCAAAAACTTTCTCTTAAGGTATATATTTGTCAACAATGATAAAGTAAATAATATACAAAAGACATTTTATTTAAAAGCACATTTTATTTCTTAAATCTTAATGTATTTTGGAATAATTTTTTTCACAGCATTTGAACATGTTTATCCAATCATAAATTAGAAGCTTTTTCAAACAGAACAACAATGATTTAAAGGTATGTTTTGAATTCATTGCAGAGCACGTATTTAGAATTCTTATTTTGTGACCGTCATGAATTGAGTCCATTCTAAATGAGTTATCACCATACATATAAAAAAAGGAAAAACCAGATATCTATGGGATATTTGGAAACTTCAAAACATATTTAAGAATTACAACGTTGCAAATTTTATTGAAAATCAAAATATTTTTCTGTCTGAAAATGTGCTATGTGTTTAATTCAGGCTCTCATGCTTTTGGTGAAGGGAGTTTTAAACTTAGGGGTTTAATAATATGGAAGTCTCGTAAAGATTGTAAATCAATAAAAATGTATTTTGAATACATTTTTAGCATTCAAATTTCTTAGCATCATGAGAAAGCGAATAATTTTTTATGATTTTTTTCAGCATTTATACACTTCCTTAATCGACTGAAACATTTTCTAGAAGGAAATAATAGTGCAAAAATGCCGTGACTAAAATCATTGAGTTCTACAGCAGAAATAAGTTCTTTTTGATGTTTTTATTTCCATTGCTTCATTTAACATAAAAACGTTAATGAATGTTTTTTTTAAAACTATGTGGAAATTTTTTAAATATTTTTATACTGTTCTTATAATTCTTCAGTTAAATTCCTGTGATTTTATCTACGTAATGATGTTTAATTAAAAGATGGAACTTGTCTTAAAAAGAGCTGTATAACATTTCACCAGAGCAATAATATGAAAAAAATCAGGCTTGAATTATTATATGTTACTCGTAGAAGCTTGAGGAATGAAAATATATTTTAAACATTCTTCTGAAATGGATATATAAGCAACATCTTTCATTAGTACTTTACTTATCTTATAATTCATAAAACAGTCCAAGAATTTATTTTCCAGCATCAAACCTACTAAGGTATCGAAGGGAAAAAAATGAAACTTTAACATAATATCTTGGTTAAAAAATAACAGGGTTATTAAAAAGTTTATTCGTTTTGTGAAAGTATGTCTTTGATGAAATCTTGTGATGTTTTATTAAAATATTTCGAATTAAAAGGAATAAGTTTTCAGCCACATTAAACCTTATTTTGCTTCAGTGATTAAAAATAATCTCTGAAAAAGTATCTTTTTTTTTTGTCTGTGTAGGAGTTACATCTTTCAGATCTAACATAAAAAACAGTATGTAAAGGTAATTCTTTTTCCATATTTCGATTCAACCTTTTCAAAAAGTTATTTTTAATTAACAAAACTTTTAATTAAATTTTGGTAGAAGCTAAATTAAATTAAATTACACTAAGTTATTATAAGTTCCATGAATGCTTAACTTATTATAATGATAACGTGCATAATCCTCATTATATATAAGACCAATTAATTTAATTTTAAGATGTTAGTACACAAAAGTGAATTAGTTTTATCATATTAAAGAAAAGTAGATAATATTTCATTTTCGTATAATCTACATTAAAGATAATGTTCCGTTAAATATCTACTTTAAAACAGATAATATTATATTATGATTAAACGTATTTATTAAATTTGTGCTAATTTCAACCAAACAAAGCTTTCATTAACAATATATGTGTTGTAATCATGTATGATAACGCATATCAAATATTCTTATAACAAATTATTTTAATGTAAGTTCAATTTTTTTGCAATGCTTTCTTTTTATTTTAGTATTTTCCACATACTTAATTTAAGGTATCCGACTAAATAGAAAAAAATGTTTTTTAGGAACGTTAGGAAAAGAAGCAGAGTATTGTTGAAGGATAAGGAATAACATATAAGAATGGTGAAGCTTAATTTTTTTTTATAATATTTATTTTATCTAGTTAATAAATATATTTTTAAATATGTTTTTTGAAGAATGAAATTGTCATGATAATTTGTGCACGAAAAATTGGATATCTCCAAAACGATCCAATAAAATTCTGTGAAATACAATAAGTTATACAATAAGCCCTTTAAAGTGTAACAAAATGTTTTAAGATAGTTACATTTATAAATATTTTACAGCCCTTTTTAACTTATAGCTTAATGTAATTTTGACGAAAAATCATTAATGTCAAATTTCTAGCATATATAATATTTAATTCTTAAAATATTTTTTATCCTGGGGTTACTAACACTTCAAATGGGTAAAGAAGCATATCAATGAAATGAAAATTACAATAGGTCCAATGTATTTTTATTTATGCTATTTTTCTTAACATTGAAAACTACTAATTCTAACTAAAATTTTATGAAAATAATATTTTTTCTTTCAAAAACAAGGAATGATACATACTAATTATTTAATAATTATGACTTTTTAGATCTATTTATGTTCTTTAAAACAATGAAATTCTTCTAAAAATCAAATTTTGACTCATCGGTCATCGAACCTTGTCGGATGTCTTAAAAACTCGATTCAGATGTTCAGATTTTCATTTAGAAAGTAAAGAAAAAAAATGGAGCAAAAGATAATAAAACATTTTCCTTAGTAAAAACCATTTTTATAATAAATAATTAAGCACTCAAGTCGTTAAAAATTATTTGAAAGTTTTTCTTTATTATTACTGTAAAGTTCATCTAATCAAGTTCAATGCTCTGAAACGTCACATTGAAATGTTTTCAAAAATATAGAACGTGTTTCTTTTTTTTAATCATAATATCACTGTAAACCATTTATTCAAAGATTATAATAATCTTAATTTGTAAAAAATATATTAAAATAAACTTAAAAATATGAAATTTTTTAAATCCATTTAACTATTATATAATCCCAGCAGTTAATTAATTACACAAACAAATTTTTACTTTCTCTTTTAAAATGAAATAATGTTTCTGTGATTCATAATTCTTTTAGTTATTTGATTTCATTGTTGTGTCCTTTCTTAATAGGAGTATTATACCAAATTACATATTTTTTTGAGATTATTGTCAAATGATTGAAAAATATCATCTATTTTTTTTTAAATTGTGCATTCTTTTGCAATTGGATTTTTTTTAAATGTAAAAGAAAAAAAATCCCTATAAATTAAAATATAATACTTCTCACGAGACTTAAAATATTATTTATTCGTTTTTTTATATTGCCTTTTTCAAAATATTAAGATAATATAAATACAATGCATTGATTTTTTTAAAAAAAAAATGCTATGGATGATTTAACAAAATAAATTTAGTATTTAAAAGATATATGCATCTATTTTGACTGGAAACTTCTACTATTAACAGAAATATTGTAATATAGTTTTAAGTAAATGCTATTTATAAAAATTGTTGTTTTATCTATACAAATAAATAAAATTGAAGTGTCTGTTTGTAATTTCAAATTAGCAGCTTTTTACTTAATGCACTAAAAGTATATACGGTACTCATAACAAAAAACCAATTTTTAAAATTTTTGTCTGTCTGTCGGTCTGTCTGTCTGTCTGTCTGTCTGTTTGTTCCGGCTAATCTCGGAAACGGCTGGTGCGATTTTAAAAATTATTTCACTAATGGAAAGCTACATTAACGGGGAGTAACATAGGCTATATTTTATTCCCGTATTCTTACGGGAACGGAAACTATACGGGTGAACGTGAAACTGAATGCCAAGATGAACGCCAAATTGAACGCCAAGCTGAGCTAATGAAGTCGTTGTTTTGGTTACTGGCGACCGATGCTCTTCATGAGACATAATAAATTTACGCGCACATGATAATACGCTGACACGTGCCATAATTTTTTTTATGATAGTTATCTCACACTGTTCAGTTAAGTAGAGCATCGGCTGTTTCGGATGCACTTTTAAAAATAATAAATCAAGGCTTCATAAGCAAAAAGCAATGCAAGAAACAAAAAATTGATAAGTTTTACGGTTAGTTTTAATCCTTTATTTTTTTTTATTTACATTTTTAGTCACATTTACACAATAGTTATTATAATCCCAATCTATATCTATACAAATAAATGAAATTGAAGTGTCTGTTTGTAATTTCAAATTAGCAACAATTGTTTGCGGGGGCGGGGGTTTAAGGGGCGTTAGAAATTCCGATTTTTAAGTTATTAGACGTACAGTCTTGAAACTTAGTAAGTAGATTCCTCTCATAGGGTAGAGATACGCTACAAAATGGGTTTCGTGAAAATTGCCCTCAAGTGGCGTTGCGGGATTTAAGGGGCGTTATAGATCATTATTTCCATTTTTAAATTATTAGACGCACAGTTTGAAATTTGGTAAGCAGATTCCTCTCATAGGATAGAGATACACTACAAAATGTGTTTGTGAAAATCGACCCCTAGGCCGCGTTGCGGGGTTCAAGGGGCATTATTGATTTTTTTTTTTTTGCATTTTTAATTTATTGGACGCACGTCTTCAAATTTTGCTAAGCAGATTCCTTTCATAGTGTGCAATTCCCCTACAAAATTGGTTTTGTGAAAACAGACCCAGAAGTGGCGTTGCGGGGGCTCAAGTGGCGTTAGAGATAATTATCCCCATTTTTAAACTATTAGACGTACAGTCTTGAAATTTGATAAGCAGATTCCTTTCGTAAAGTAGAGAACCGCTACAAAATGGGTTTCGCGAATATGAACTACTAAGTTTAATTTCGGGAGATTAAGAGGCGTAATTGATAAATATTTCCATTTTAAACTATTTGATCATCCTGCTTGAAAATTGGTAGGCATGTTCCTTTCATGGAATAGAGTTCGTCTAACAAAGAGTAAAACGAAAATTGACCCCCAAGGAGGGTTGCGAGGGGTCAAGAGGAGTTACAGAAAAAAATTCCTGTTTTTAATTGTTAGACCCATATACTTGAAATTTGTTAAGCATGTTTCTTTTGTTGAATAGGGATCCACTAAGAATGTATTTTAAGCAAATCAAGTTCTGGGGGGGGTTGCAGGGGGTTACTGGGACGTATTGACAAAAAAAATTACTTTTTTCGAGCTACAAGGACTATAATAATGAAATTTGGTTTGCATTTTTCTTTTGTTGAGTTGAAATCCGCTAAGAGCGGTTATTTTGGAAAACGGCTCTCAACGGGATTACGGGGATATTGATAGTAAAACTTTTTTTTTCTTCTGTTAGATTTAGACTTGAAATTTGGCTTGCATGTTCAATTTACGGAGTAGAGATCCACCGAAAATTGGTTTTGCGGGAATCCACTTGGTTTTTGAGTTACGAAAGAGCAAACATCATTCTATGCTTCAATTTTAGAGATTTTTAGAAAACACAAATTGGATAAGTTCTGCCCCTTTTTTTATCAACAGGCGACAGTTACAGGTATAAGTATATTTTCAATACATCGAATTCTTAATGCAGGACTTAGATATCAATAATTTATACATATATATATAATAAGCAGTAAAAATTTATAAAACATCATGAAATCCCAGCGAAGCGGGCGGGTAACAGCTAGTATACTATGAAATTAACTTAAAGTCACAATATTAATAATGATGGGCACATATTGTGGTTACTCTATATACATACACGAAGAAAGTGTAGTCGTACCATTTCTCACTTGTAGAATCTAGTGAAATTATCTTTTCTTTGAGTGCTTTTCATTTACAGTTTTGTATATTTAATAATTACTCATTTACACGTCATTAAGTGAGCTATTTGTTTATTTACCTTCCCTTGTTTGAATTTACTTTGTAAATTTCTCAGGTTCGCCGATTCATTTTCTGAACAAAGAAAATACTAACTGTTGTACTTGTTTAACATTTAAGTATTTCGTACTAATTAAAAATGTAATAACTCAAATATTTTAAAACTTCTAAGACAAACAACGAAACTTTAAGAACACATTCACAATGAGCAAGCCTTAAATTTCATTTTGAATAATTGAAGTAAACGCGACTACTGACAAAAAGCATTCCGAGAAAAATACAGTAAATAAAGGGAAGTATAGTCATAAATCTTTACAAACGCCGCCATAGTGTGATGTATGGCGGACCATTGCAATTTGTTTCTTTTCAACTACCTGTTTGTTTCTTTATGCTTGCTTTGCATGACAGGAAAATTAGAATACTTGTACTCGTTCACCTGAAATATTGTTCTACAATTCACTTCTTTGATTATTTTTACTAACTAAATATGTTAGAGTAATGCTTAGTTTCAGTTTGACCATTTTTTTTTAAGAAGGTTTCAAAATGAATAATATGACACGTACTATTTACATTTCTGGAAGCAAACTAATTTTTTACTAGCGTTTTGGATATTTATATGAATTAAACTTGTGTTATAAGAAGTTTATAATATATATATATATATAAATATAAATATATAATTTTAATATATTGAATATATTTTGAAGGCATCTGTCTCTATGACGCTTAAATAGATCTTCTAAAACGTCAAATAGCTAGACCTATAGTGAAAAATTCCGTTGTTAGTGAACTTAAACCAGGCTTAAATAGAAGCTGCCGCTGAATTTCTTCAAGAACAAATCAAACTCAAAGAAGCTGCAGTCTATTTCCTCTCTCATTTCCAGCAATTTGCAACTGGAAAATCTGCTACTTGAGCTAACTCTAAGCTCTTCGTTCTGATCTATTATTTAAGAAAATTCTCTTCCATTGCCAGTTTTCATACTTCATTGATATCGAATGAATCAACTCAAATTTGGGAAGTAATTTTTTTCTTGCATTCTACAATATATTCTTTTTCTTCCTAGCCCAACTCTGAATTGGAAGAAACTTAAGGAATCAAACAAAAAAGAAATTGGTGTCCCAAGTGAAAAAATGGAGGAAAAAGCGAACTGCATTCCCTCTTCACTAGTAGCACTTTTCTGGAAAGAAATTGTATCGATACTTTGCCTCTTGGGAATTGGAAAATGTTCGCACACAGCTAAGCAAGACGGTTTTTTTCCTTTGTAGTACGTGTTATAGCTTTGTTCAACCAACCACGGCAGTGCCTTACAGATGGAGCAAGTAATACACGTCATAAAATCTCTTGGAAACAGGCTTACGTAAAAGAATTCTCCCTGTATGACTACAGAGAAAAATGTGTCATTTATCTTCACTTTATAGCTCAGCATCTCCAGATAGTTACTCAACTGATGAGCTGTACCTTTCTATACATACTTGAGTTACAGGTTTATATTTGTCTGCGAGTGGGATTTGGTTTTAGATATTAGTATAATTAGAAATTCGATCTATTTAAAGCCCCCTTATAATTCAATTGAATGCAAACTGATTAAGAAATTCTAATAGTTTTTATTTCTCCAAAGAATTTTGGCCGCTCTAAGGAGATTGAACTATAATTTATCTTTGGATGTTCAATCTAGAAAGTATTATATTTAAAATTTTATAATCTTTTTTTTTTGTTATTCATTCCAACTCTGTGCAAAACATTTTACACAATCTTTTGCTTTTTAAAGTAATTTCATGTTTTCTTATACAGTTAACTTTTGAATTGCTATATTAAAGAAACTGCTTAATTTTATATCTTATCCACCGAGTTCTGACGCTGGTAAATATAAAAGGTGTTTTTTTGTGGGACAAATATTTGATTGTCTTTCAGATTCCATAACAATTTGTACTAGAATTCTTCAGTCATTTGAAACTAGGGCTTATAAATAAGAAATGAAAACCACAATTACAAACATATCTATAAATGATTTTTTTACTACAAAAATTACGTTTAAACATATTGTTAAATAAATCGATTATCTGAGTTCCTGAATGATTTAAAAATCTATCGAACGGGAAAAAATGAAATTAAAATCATAATCAATATACATGGATGCACAGTTAAAAAAACCTTTAACATTATTGATAACAATATTCAGTTTTGTTGTTGTGACAATCTAAAATTGGAATATTTTATGTGCTGTTTCAAAGCATATTTGTAATTCAATGATAAAGGTAAGTTATAAATAAAGTTTTTATTTTTATACAAAATTTTACTTTAATGTTTATGGTAATTCTCTTATTGAAAATTTCAGAATAATTTAATTGCCTCTCAGATTAAATTGTATATATGTGGTATTCAAAGCTTACATTAGTGTTGTTCAGTATCAACTCTTTTTCATGACTGAAATTCAAAATTCAAATAATTTGTTGTAACTTGGGAAAATGTCATAGTGTTTATAAAATGTAACATAACAATACGAATATATCCGTAAATCATTAGGGTCTTTTTAACATTGGCGTACAAAGGAAGTGGATGATATTGGATTTAAATGTTAATTATTATAATTAAGGGCATAATAAACCAATCTGGGTTTTAGTTAAAATTCAACTGCTTGAAACAACTTGCACATAATTTTTATCCATATTTAATTCTCCTTAAACCTCTTAAATTTAATTCTGAATGATTATATTGTAAGTGTTAATAGCTTAAGGAAATCTTTTTTCGTTGATTTGTGAAAACAGTATCTAGAAAATATTTCTTAATTTTCAGACACATTATTGTGATATAATTGAATTTCATTAATAATTTAAAAAAGTCATAAGAAAAATTATATATATAGTTTTTGTTTTATCTTCATTCAAATAAAATAATCCAGAAAGTATCATTGAGAACATAGACGGATATCCAATAACCCAAATCCACTAATCAATATCAATATCAAAACAATCGGCTATCGCTTAAGACATAAC
>BMAO01011247.1:0-81409 GCA_019973975.1 Trichonephila clavata
TAAATAAATAAAATTGAAGTGTCTGTTTGTAATTTCAAATTAGCAGCTTTTTACTAAATCCATTTAAAGGTATATACGGTACTTATATCAAAAAATCAATTTTTAAAATTTTAGTATGTCTGTTTGTTCCGGCTAATCTCGGAAACGGCTGGTGCGATTTAAAAATTCTTTCACTAATGGAAAGCTACATTATCAGCGAGTAACATAAGGTACATTTTATCTCCATATTCCTACGGAACGGAAACTATGCGGGTAAAACCGTGGGACTTTGCTTACTCCCCACCAAGTTGGCGCAAAATTATGTATTTGGTCAATAATGGAAATTTTAATAATGGAAATTTCTCACATTTATAACACAGTGAATTAAAACAGTGTTATTTAGCATCTTTACAAAAAGCAATTTTTTAAATGTTTTTTATTAAACGTATAACGCTTATTATACGTTACGTTTGTTAAATGTCACTCAACTTTGAAAAATATCGCCAAGTTGGCTAAGAAGTTCTCTATTCCGACAATCCCAGATATTTTAATGCAAATTTTCTACCACATTTTAAAGAGAAATAAAGTTTTAGCGAATTGCGCGCGTGATATTGAAAATTTTATGGTAATATTAATTGACAATTCATAAAAAGTTTAGATTTTTCGAATGTTTATCACTTTGAATTTTTTAAAATCTAATTATACAATATTCATATTTTGCACAAAATTTTTCACTTATGCTGAACTAGATATTTTACGTGTAAGAATTACTTTCAAGATATACTAGATAATACTATGGACGAAGCCATACAATGTCACTCGCCGAATAAAATTAGGGAGCTTTACACAATACTTATTTCATCTTCGGTCTTTCTAATCCACAAACCTTTTGGAAAAAGTACAAAGACTACATGGCGGAAGATATTTTGCAGCAAATACAATCAAATATGCCTTTCAATCAACACATCTACAACGAAACGCATTCAAGGTTTTCAAAATGGTTGGGAAGAAGCTGCATGATTTTGGAATGATTATTCCTAGACGTTCGATAATGAAATTGCTTGAGAATTAAACTACGATTTTATAGCATTGCAACATCAAGTACTAGAATTTATCCTCAATTAACTCCAGAACGAAGTCACGTTTTCCAACAAGTGTTACGCGAATAGAATCCGGCAGTGGTGCACTCTTTTTTTCTCGACGCCCCTAGATGAACCGGAAAAGCATTTTTGCTTAACTTATTATTAATGACCATCAGAAAACCCAGAAGATAGCAGTTGCTATGGCTTCTTCGGGAAAAGCCGCGACTTTACTGACCAATGGTCGTACTGCAAATTCCGTTTTAAAATTATCGCTTAATCTTGCATTTGAAGATTCACTCATCTGAAATTTCAGAAAAAATAGGGTTGAAAGTACAATGTCTCACAAGAAAGTTATAGAAGCGTTAAATCGGACTCTTCAGGATTTACGAGATAGTACAGATATTATAGGAGGAATGGTACTTTACTATATATTGGCTGGTGAATTTTCAAAAACTCCCCCTGTAATCCTGTCGCAGATGAAATCAGTCTCTAATTAAATCATCAAGCTTATGGGCAAAATTTGAAAAATTAAGTCTGAAAAACGAATATGAGAGTGCATCTTCATAATGACGTAGATTTGGAACATTATGCAGAGACGCAATTGAAAATCGGTTATGGATGCTTGGACGCAAATGCTGGAGGTTATATTTTACTACCAAAGAATTTTGTAATGTAGAAGAGAAAATGATGTAAATCTTAATGCTCAAATTTACCCGGGCTTGCAACAAAATTTAAATTGGTCAGTGGTTGCGCTCAAGATCAATATTGGTGCCTAACAATGACATTGTCCATAAAATCAAGCATTGAAAATTTAAACGACGTGTGGGGGAGGGGGAAATGAATACAATCATGGCTAAAGAACAAAGTACTTCATATCCCACGGAGTTCTAAATTTCACTTGAACTTTCGGGTCTACCCTCACATAAACTTCAATTAAAACTAAATGTACCAGTTATGCAAAATCTCGATGCTCCTCGACTATGTAATTGAACGAGGCTTTGGATCACAAAACTGATGCAGAATATACTTGGTGCCAATATTTTAACATATGTCATGAAAAGGGATAGTGTTATCATACCTCGAATTCCAAGTATCTCCACTGACCTACCGTTTCAACTCAAACGATTTCAATATCCCCAGTTTTAATGTTGCTGTTAAAAAAGCTAACATTTCAGGTAGCAGGGGTGCATTTGGAAAACAATGTTTTTACCATGGCCAAATATATGTAGCCTGATCGGTGTGTCCAATGCCTAAATCTTCACATATTTGCAACTGACGGAAGGACATATAATATGGTATACAGTTCTGTTTTCAGTTCTTTTAAAGAGAAATTATATATTAAACGTAGATACTTTCGATTTTTAAAAATATTAATAGCTTAAGTTATTGAATTTTTGTTGTTAATTATTATAATAAATTACATTTTCAGTTGTTTTAAACTAAGATCAATTTTAGAATTTTTAAATTTTATTGGTTCCAGTCAAGCAATAGAAAAATTACCATATTATATTACTTACTTTTTAATGATAATGATTACGACTTTGACCGTTATTTAAAGACATCAACGCGAGCGGAGCCGCGGGTAAAAGCTAGTCAATAAATAAAACCAGTATAAATAAAAGAAGAAAAAGGATTTCTGTTCATCTGAAACTAAACATTTTTAACTAACGTAATTTGGAAAGATTCAAAATTTTACAATCAAAGGTTATTTTACCAAAGTAATTTTCTTTGAGTTTTGATTATAAAGTAAAACGTCATATTCACATTTAAAAAAGTGGCACTATCCTCTTTCATCTTGTGGCATTCGAGTTCTAAAAATAAATCATTATTAAATAAATGTGCATTGTACCTGTGTTTAGATGTAAAAATTAGTGAAATGTTGCAACATGTTTTGTTTATGCTATTTAAGATATGAAGTAAGTTATTATGAACAAATGACTTCAAAATTTCGAACTCTTATTTCTGAAAGTTTCCTTACAACTAGCTGCTCAAAATATTTTTCTATAATAGCAAAGTAAGTTATTGAATTTTATAATGACAGGGTGTCAATGTCTAATTAGATTAAAATATTTTCTTTTCCATATATATGTAACTAGGGATTGCAATACCGGTAGTTTGAGCCATTTGTACAGTTTCGAAGCACCGGTATTCACAAGTTCAAATACCAATTTTTCGGTATTTAGTAGAAAATTTTTAAATTGTTTCTTATACGTTCAGGGATCGCCAACATAGCAAAATATTATACATCTTTGTGTTTATGTTAGAGTGTTAATTATTGCGCCATGATTAAAATATGTTATAGGTTTAATAATTTTACGTTCATTTCAGTAGGTGAAGATATTAAACGTCTTCATTCCGCTCATTCCGTTGTTTTTTTATTTTTCCCTGGTTCTACAATTCTAAGGCAAATTATTAAATCCATCATCGGATACTTTCAATGCCCACAACGGGATAAAAGACTATTAATCTGAATTTAAAAATATAGGCATAAATTATTTCTCTGACAAAAAGAACTAAATACACTTCTAAGTTCTCGTTGAAAGAGGAATAACATATCCAAGGTCATCTGCCTTCCTTCTTTAATCTGCACCTGTTATTAAATTGTCTCCCTAACGGGTGAAATTAATTAGACTGTGAATACAAAGTTGCATCGTACAAGTACAATCAAGAGAAGTTATAAAATATCTGAATCATCCAAGGCCAATACTGTCCTATTATAGCTAAGAGCAATATTGCACTTGCACAGAATTTGCAGTCTGATATTAGAATCTGAGAAACCAAGGCTGTACTTGTGAAGAAAATGCGTAAAATATTTCGATATTTTCTAAATTGGTGAGTTTGTTATTCACATTTTATCATACTTTAAGGTTCAAAATGTTTTTCAAATTCATTATATATATACTCATAAATAATAACCCATCTTAATGAATAAGAATTTTAAAGAACAAAAAAAAAATCAGTTGATAATACTCCGGTTTGGTTTCATTAATTATATGATGAAAAGAATATGATGGCACAACGTAAAAAATGTACTAGAGTTAAGAAGAAAAGAGACTAACCTAATCAAATTTGATCAAATTCATAGTAAATTTTCTTAAAATGTTTACCCACAAACCAATCCACATTCAGAAGAATTCGGTACAATTATCCAAGATGATGATGATGATACTAATGTCAATAGTGAAAAGGAACTGTCTCTTGAACAAAAATTAGAATTAGCGATAACTAAAAAAAAATTCAACAAACCAAAATACAGTACAGAAGTTAGCTATATCCAAAATCATCCGACGAGAAATCGATTGATTTGAAGATGAGGGATTTAAAGGCAAAAACTTGGAAAAAGTATATCGCGCATTGCTAACAGTGCTACCAACTAGCGTAGATGCCGAAAGAGCGTTTTCGACAGCTGGTAGTTTTTGCACAAAATTATGTTCCAGGCTTAATGACAGCACAATTGATGCATTATGTTTTTTAAGACCACTTTTCAAACATTAAGAACATGTCAAAAATTTGTAATAGTACCACAGACTGAATAGTGATATTTGCACTTTTTTATGATTTAAGTAAATAAGATGTTCCTTTTTTTGTGATTCTTTATATACTGTTATAATTTATAATAAACATATTATTTTTTGCGATATTTAAATTCTCTAACAAAACTGGCAAGTAAAACAAAGAAACACCTGTGTTTTCTTTTTCTAAAATTTCTAATGCCGGTATTAAAACCGGTATCAAGTTCTAAAAAAATACCGAATACCAGTATTGAACTTTTGGTCCGATATTGCAATTCCTATATGTAACGCTTCCTCGATAGTCTCTGACATTTGCATTTACGGACTCTTTTAGTCTCAATACAATTTTGAACTTTATGTGCTGTTTTTTTAGGTATATGAAAAGTAGAGAAAGATGAGTTACAGAACACTTTTGATAGAAAATAAAATATTGTTATCAATCCTATTTTTCCAGATTATTTCCAAAACTTTCTGTCAAGTATCATCTGAAGGTTAGTGATGCATTTTTTAAAAATATTAACACATTTTAATGTGTTTATACAAAAATGAGTTTTTTCATTTATATTGAAAAAGTAACATTGATTTAACATTCATTTAAAGATACTTTTTTTTTAAAAAAAATAATGTATTTTTTTAAAAAAACTATTGTTGTATACAATTAATATTTAGATCATTCAGTCAAAGCTGTATTCTAATATTTGAAGAATTCAGTATCAAGATCCTTATAAAAATGAAAATCTAGAAAATAGAATCCCAAAGCCTTGGAATCATAAAACTTTATTTCTGATAATGTAAGTGATGAATTGAGATGTTGTAAATGAATATAAACTTATTTAATAATTGTATTGTTAGCTAATAACCATTTAGCTTTGTAAATATGATTATGCATTAAGCTTTGACTGTTTCAATGAAACAATATTTCCAAAAGTTACTCGTATTTTTAGTCTTTAATGCAGAAAATGTATGACAATAATCAAATTTAAAAATATTTTAGTAATTTGTTATTTAAAAAAAAAAATCTCTTAATAAGTTATGCATCTTTATTAGAAAAACTTCCGCATTCTACTGGATTCATTTTAATACGGAAGAAAAAGTTTTCTGTACCTCAAAATAACAGTAACTTTTTAAAGTAATTATGATTAAAATGTTAACTTATTTATCAAAATCCTATGCAATATTAACATTAGCACTTAGTGAAAAACTAAAACATAAAATCTTTAATTTCTAGTTATAATAAATTTTCTACCTAAAGTTAGTAAAATGAAACCCCTAATCATTATTCATTTTTCCAACATAGCCTAATATAAGAAAACTTTTTTTGAGAATGCATGACTTTTCTATATTTGCTTCGTGCCACGTTATCATCTTTTTTCAATGGAGCTACATTTTAGCAACTTAACCTTTGAAGACACGGCAAGTGCCATAATTTGAGAGCCATTTCATGGTGGTACCCTCTAGAGGCGACATAGCTATTAAATTTGGTCACTAGAATTTGTCTTTAATTCCAATTCTCGCCTCGGCTGCTAAATACTGCCGTGATTTAACTTTGCCAAGAGGACCACAGGCAAATTGATTCTCAGGGGATCTTTTACATGCCACACAATCATGTGACATACGTGTCTATGATTTTTCCCTCCATAAAATCTATCAACTCCAGCCGGGGTCGAACCCACAACCTCGGGCTTACGAAGCGGGCATGCTACCTCTAAGCCGCCGGAACCGACTGCTTCGTCATCATTCTCAATAGGAAAATGTAAAAATATGAGAGCGCACTTTCGTATGTTATAAGCATTCATCTTACTAAAGTTTAGATTTAATTCTGTAAATCTGATAAAACGGATGAAGTATGTTTTCTTTTTTTTTTATCAAAATACATTAATTAAAAATGAAAAAGTTCTTATTGCGGGGAGCATAATTTTTGTTGCTCTTTCAAAATAAGATACAACTTTCGTTTAAAATGAGTTTTTTTTAATCAATAAAATAAAAAAAAATAGCAAACTTTTAGGACATACATATTTTGGTTTGAAATAATATGGGTGAGTTTCAATTATAATTTGAGGCAAAAAAATTCGATGCATTTATAAAAAAATTCAAAAGCACAATGTTTTATTTTGATAAGCAGCTATTCTTATATCAATTGTCAAATTTCATCTTAGATAAAAAAAAAATTCCTTTTTAGGTGTTCCAAGACTATTAGATATTACTGATTACAAAAAGATAATATTTACAAGCGTAAACAAAACGCTAGAGCTAAAATGTCCAATAGATGAATCAAAGAGGAAAACGTACGTTGAATGGGAAAGAGAGAATGAGTCCCTTTATATGAAACCCGGTTACGAAATTACAAAGAGAGGAACCCTCAAGATTAAATCGGTGGGTGTGCAGCACGCAGGAACTTATACCTGTGAAGCAGTCAATGGGTACGGCTTTCTTCAAGTCACAATTACGGTTGTCATCGACAGTAAGTGTTCATTTTATCCATGAAAATACATATGAGTATTAAAATGTTATTTTTCTTAATAGCTTTTCTTCAGTTTGCTACATTATTACGATTTTTATAGGACTTGAAGAAAAAACACTTGATGACATGTCCATAAAATCCAATTCAATAAACCGCATATATGTCTGTAAGTCTGTGCTTTACGTTTACAACTTATGTTTTCCTAGTCTCTTTTCATTATTAATGCAACGTTTCTCAAACTGGGGGACACAAGCATATTGAAAAGTTGAAAAATAAAAAAATTAAAATAAGTATTAACTTCCTGAACAGAAGCAAAACAAAATGCATTCTTACATAATAAAAATTAAATACATATTTTACAAGTATAGGTTTTACTTATAAATGTATCAGTTCTGAAAAATGTTTTTGATAATTAATCAAAATTAAATTAAAAATAAGTTTAATAATTACTAATGCTTGTCATATGCAAAATTTAATACTTACCTTGATAATTTGTGTGGTTTATAATAAAAGTCGTATTGTAACTTTACGTCAAAGTACAGTTTTAGTGCATTTAAGAAGTATATTGTTATTGAATGGGGGGAGGGGAGACGATGAAAATTATATTGAAATTTGGAGAAGCACTGTATTAATGTCAAACTTGTTTCGGTATGTTCTGTCAGGAATTTTGTATTGGATCAAACAATATGCATATCTTACTGCATTTAGATCAAACCAGGGGCATAGTTTTTCTTTAAGGAGTACTTACGTATTAAAGACACCGCAGCCAAATTATCCCCACGCAAATCGCGCCACTTTCTCCGAAATTCTGACTGATTGGATTGTTTTCAAATAAAACCAGTAAAAATATATTTGCTGCTCTAAAATCATGGCGGAATTCACGTGGTACAAATTTTGCTGTGATGATGCTAATACGTATTCAAAATGAAAACTTTGGGTAAATAGATTTTTAAGTGTTTTTATATGAGTATAAGATTCACACGATGGCATAAAATATATGATTCAACTTCAACAAATACCTTCAAAGTAAAAACAATCTCAGACATATTTCTTGTCTAAATACTTAGCAAACCATCCTGCAAACACATTTAATACGGTCAAAGGTAACTTTCAATTTCAAAAGTGGGAAATTTTTTCATAGTCTACTAGCTATAATAGCAAAAAATGTACTAACTGTAAGTAAAAATAGAGCTATATAGTATCGAATTATATATTTAAACTATACTTCAAAGTTCTAAATAAATTCTCACTCATCTTATATAATTTGAACTTCTATGTTTTTTCGATACTCGTGTTGTTCTTATACACTTCCAAGATACCTATTTTAACATGACTCTTCACAGCTCCACCCAGAATTGAAGAAGGTTCTGTGAATTTCGTCGATGATGTTGGTGATGGAGCAACTCTACACTGCGTTGCAAGAGGACAACCACTTCCCCATATATTCTGGTTTAAAAATGGCGTCCAAATCAAAAATGCAGAAACTGAGTTTTCAAAAGGAAAAGTTCATTCTACATTAAAATTAAAAAACTTACAAATCCATAATTTTGGCACTTACAAATGTTTAGCGAGAAACGTTGTGAGTGAAGCGCATAAGAATTTTGACCTGCAAGTTAAAGGTTAGTAATTATTTATTTATCGTTATTCTATCTATCTCATGTATTTTAAAAAGAGTTACTTAATACACTGGTGTCCTAAATGAAGTTTACAAACAAAAAACATGAGCTATTTTGACAAAAGTTTGGTTTAAGTCGTAGAAGTTTGATAAACTAATATCTTATGCTTTAAGGCAAAAAATGATAAGTAACTGGTAACAAATACAATTACAAAGAAGTTTTATGTAGGCTGGTATGCAAATGAGAGCAACATTGGTCAAAATGAAGCAGGTCATAACTCCGTATAGCTTGTAACAAGAGGAGTGGACACCTTATAGAGCTATATAGGGGTCAGAACGTGATCTCATACTGTTAAGGTGGTAAACGTGATCTCGTACTGTTAAGGTGGTAACGGACTAACGATTGTGGCAGTAATTCTCATTTCCAAAGAGTTAATTTTAACATCTTAAGGGTCCTTGAAGACGGTTGTTGACATGCATTGTCTCTTCTTAGAGAAAATAATAAGAGCTCTATGGAATTGACAACTGGTCACAAAATAAGCCAAATACCCTCTTCATCCAAACAATCCTCCCTAGGTGCAGTTATCGTCGATAAAAAAAATCATTGTCCCACGGCTTCTTGAAAAAGTATCCCTTAAGGTTTAAGAATCTCATCCTTATAGCGTTCTGTTGTCACTATACAATCAAGAAAGATATGAAGTGAAGTACACGCGTCCAACATTAACCTATAACAATAACGAATGCAAGGATGCCTTCTGCAACAAACAAAAAAACGATCTACTTCTCTCATACTTGCAGGATATCAGTATCCCAGGATATACCCAGATTAAAAAACGCTGTCAAGAATCGCTTTGTTTCGTAAATCGCGATTCGTCATTTAAAAGTATAAGATGCCTATTTTCCTCAATCCGAGAAAAGTGTTCACGGTTAAAAGGTAAACGGACTCTCTTGTGATAATGCGCAAACACAACACACACAAAATGTTTAAGGATCTAAAGGCCCTTCTCAGTCAGCCATGTATACACGGTTTGTCTCAATACTCGTTCCAGAGACAGCAGCGAGGTCTTGAGAAACATAGATACATCTATTGCCCCACTCATTTAAAGCCACATAGTAATCTACTACAGATGCTATGACTTTTGGGTCAGCTTTTCCAATGCCCCAGTAATCGTGCCCGCTGTCTAAAACCGTTTCCATAATCTAGACCTAACAATGCGTGACACTTGTAGTCTACTAGCGACATCCGACTATGATTGTTCAGCCTCTAGATTACCTATGGCCGTGCATCGCAATTCACCCCTTAACCCGGTAACAGGCGCGCACTCGATACTGACGTTAATGGGCACGCTGGGGGACTGGGTCAAAATAATCCTTTTTTATAATTATTTTTATTGTACATGATAAAAATCGAAATTCCAATGAATAATTTAACTAAGAGAAAGTATATTTACCGATTTTTAAGGACTTTTAAATTTTTCTTTCATAATTAGGAACTTTTTCCAGTTTTTGTGTTTTTGACAGGGTGCAGTGCATCTTGTGTACATTAGAGCCTTCATACCTTTCTTGGCGGGTTTTTTTAGTAGCGTTTAAAAACTTTCCTTTCAACTCAAACATTTCCTGTTATTCTCTTTTCTCAAATTTACTTTCGCTATCATGATTAATATGTATAATTTCAGCAGGTTCTTCCCTTGCTTGATCAGTTTCAACTTCCTTCTGCAGAAACCGCAGATGCTCGTTTTTTTTATATATATTTTGCTCATTTACATTTATAAACCATAGTAAATCGAACAAAACAGCAATCAAAATCAATAAGTTGTTCACAGGGACTAAATGTAGCATGTTCGTAGATAATATTTTGGAAATAAAGTGGTCGTAAGGAGAACTCATTCATAACAAGTACCTTAAGATTGTTTAAAAAATGTTTGCCACTCCCCTTCCCCCCCCCCAAAAGCAGATATATTACAAATACATTTTTAGTTCCTATAAAAACTGTCAAATAGGAGAATACTGTCAAGGTCATGGCAACAAATAAAGAGTTTTCACGGAATTAATGGTTTTGTGAGCTTGGGGTGACTCTGTACCCCGTTCACCCACTCCCGGATTAAGTGATTCCATGTAATCGTTTTAACTTCAGACTCTGCTGTTGGAGTTATTTTCTTCAAAAAATAGAATTCCACACACAAATTAGGTAGTTTAACTTTTCCACTTCAAATTCCACGTTTGTTTCGTTTTTTACAAAAACGAACCACCTTACTATTAAATAGACACTAGACGCGTAAATTGATATGTATCCTAAACTACACTATATACAAAATATTTTAAAAAACAGTGGTGGTAGATATGTCTATTTATTGCAAAAAATAGCTTGTAACTTTTATTTTGGACACCAGTACAGAACACAATTCCCTAAGTAGTAGATAAATGCTCCTAATACTATTTTTTTTAAATCGTGTTTAAATTTACATTAAAAAGATATTGTTTATTAGCTAGTATATTCATTGTGGAAATTAATGTAACGAGAACTTAAAAATACATCCGTTCTTAAAACAATTATTGAAAACTTTTACTATACAGCATAATATTATGGGCTTCTTGTTTAATATACACGTTATTCATCAAATGAGCAATTTTATTACAAAATTCATTCAGAGTTCAAAAGCATAAAGACGGCTAAGTTAAAAATACATTAGATTGGAAAATATTACGGGTATAAAGTAAAAACAGCGAAATGTCTAAGAAAAGCAGTGCTTCTTCATTATAATAAATCCACGAGATTTTAAAGTTGTTTATGGTGCACATTTTAAATGGCAAAACCATTTTGTAGATTTAGAAACTATGATAAATATAACCAACTAAAAGCTTATGTAATTACCTGAGAGCTCATTTCATTTATGGAGATAGATAAAATAATGTTAACTGTTATTATTAAATTGGATGAAATAATAACCCATGCAAAATACCAGACATCTGGTTTTTTTTTCTCGCGAGTTTGAATGAAACTAAAGTTTAAAAAAAAACCGTTTTCCTGAAAAATAAATTAAGTATCGTTTGAACATTGATTTCAGAAATATAATCATCTAAATAATGCAAAGTATAAATTATAATATTCTTACAATTATTCTAAGGAAACCATAGTCTATAGTGACGATTCCAAAGAGGTATTTGAATCCTAATGGTAGCAATTGGTGTTCGATATTCGGGTAAATCTACTTATGGATTGAAATCACATGTAATCCATTACAAAGTCATACATAATTTGAGAGAGAATTACTAAAGTACATTTCTTATTATGTATTAAAATTGATAAAACATTTTTAGCTACTTTTTCCCACAACAACGATTTTTTCACAACTTCTGTTTTGTTAAAGTTATATTTATTTTGAAGAGACATACAATGAAGATAAAACTATTTAAGCCACATACACGTTTTTTGTTACTATAGCTTCATTATTTATGTTATCCTATCCATTGAAGTAAAAATGTAGAGGGTAATAAGTGGAATTATATACGACTAAATGTACCGCCCATCCAGGATAGTGGTTAGCAACGCTGACTGCTGTGGCGTAGGATCTGGGCTAGATCCGTGAGAAGGAAGGCATGGATGTTTATAAATGTATAAGGCCTTCGCGAAATGGGGGTACACTAAATAACCGTTGAGCCGCCAGTCCTTCCATGAGGTTGTTGAAAGTGGAAAATATGTGGGAGGCTCCTGACCGACCCGGGGATTCTCTCTCAAAATAGAGGTGGGAACGAGCCAAAACTTACTGTCACCTGCATGGTGCTCAAGGCTAAGGCTAACTAAAGGTTTACAATCTAGTTCTTTGCCATGATGAACTTCGTGGGCCTCGATCTGGCACATACCGATCAGGTGGCATTAGTAACAACAACAATGATTACATGTCTACTAAAAAAAACAATTATTTCATAGTTTAGAACATAACTTTTGAAAATTAATTTTCCTGAATTTCCCCTTTTGCATAAGGGCCTTCTTTTCATAAAAGAAATTAGTGGGGAAATATGGGATTTACGTCAATTTTAGTAACTTGGTGGATTCAAAATCTTAACTGAAGGATTGAGTTTTCAGCTCAGAGTAACTAAAAGAAGAAAAAAAAATTTTTAATTTAAAATTAACGTATTTTGACGTATTCCCTGTATATCAGAGTAAAAGGTGAATAGGAATTTGACCAAGTGATGGGCAGAATATGAAGTTTGATTATCATTTAATTATACTTATAACCAATGAATTGAAATACTAGTAAAAAGGGATGTCTTTAACAATTACAGATATTGGATTAATTTTCTTTATAAAAATAGAAAAAAAAATATTTTGATAAAATGATATATAGTGTTATTTTTAGCAGACTTTCCAAACCCTCCTCAAATCCTCTCACTAGAACCTACTGAATCAGCAATCGAAGAAGGTGAAGCTGCTGTTTTTTGGTGCGAAATATATATTGGAAGTAAGCCAAGTTTAAAGTTATACATTAAGGTATAATTGCAGAGAGAAATTTAAGTTTATTTATTTATTTGCTTCTTTTTTATCAAATAATTTTTAATTTTTTTAAATGCTGAGAAATGAGAAGTGAACTTAATTTTCTCAAAAAAGAAGAAAGAAATTCTTCCGATAATCTTTTTTTTTTTTTTTCCTTTTTCCAAACAAAAAAAATAATAAAAAGGAATATCAAGATATAATTGAATCAATTTAAACTATCTTTTCAATGCTATGTATAGTTCCATTAATTTTTAAAATGGCATTAGTACAACAGGACATTTTTTAATGTATTATGATTGCTAAGGAACTAAGCTATTTGGTGAACAAAATTTAATATTTAAATGGATAGTTAAGAGAAAGAATAAAATAATTGAAAACAAACTTATCTTAACAAAGTGAGAATTAATACTTTGTTCATTTAAAAGTAGTACTAATATACACGATTTTCTGTTCTAAAAATTATAAGTCACTGCAAGAAACTCAATCAAAACTACAAAAAAAAACTAACAATAATATTTTACAGTGGTTCAAGAATTAAATGAAGAAATAACAAGTGACTCGCCTGTAATGGATGATGCTACACTGTTCCGATTTGGAGCGAATTTCTATCGGCCTATCACATTACCCAATGGCATGAGCACCAATCCTGGGCCAGACGGATTTTATAAATCGAAACTTTTAATACCAAATACCTGCGTTGCAGACTCAGGAACTTATATTTGCCTTGCTCTGAACGACAAAGGTTTCAACTTCAAGAATGTGACTTTGACTGTTACGAGCACAGGTTTGATTAAGTTTTATTTTTAAAATATAAATACATTTATTATATAAGCTAATTACGCGCTGGTAAAGGAGGGGGTTAATTTGTTGCTTTTTGTAGCTAAAAGAGCAAAGTAATTGCATTCTTTTTACTTCTGAGGTTCGATAAAACACTCATAAATTTTAATTTACATTGTAAAAACTGCAGTCTTAACTGCTTCTAAAATTAAGAACTTCGTTATAAAGGTAGGCGAATAAGTTCTGCAAATATAAACTTTACATTACTCAAGTGAAAATAAAAATATTTCCAGAATTTTGCGTTTATTTAAAACACAGTTTCAATCATCACTTACAGGCATACCAATAAGAATCTATTTGTTTTCATGCTAATAACACAATAACATATCTTAGTGTCTAATTAAAAGTATTTTGTTTTATTTTAAAACAAACAAAAAATTCTTTACATATTTATAATACCAAAAAATAATTGTTTTCAATTCACCTCACTTGAAATTTTTCCAAAGCAAAACGAAATTTACGCAAAAAGCGTTCTTAAAAAAAAACGTTATCGTAGGAACGTTTGCATAATTAGTTAGAATTTAGAGAAACTTGATTTTTATTAAATATTTTTCTATACTTATTTCTGAGTAAATATTTGTTGACATATGATAATTAATTTTTCTTGAAAAAGAGCCGTAAATCATATAAAACATGTTTTCAAAAAATAAACAATTTATATCATTTGAATTAAATAAGAGTTTATTAAATTTATTAATGAAAGAAGGTTTATGTGTTTTGTGAGGCATTTAAATGGGTCATATTCATTTACAATTGAAATTGAAAACAATCTAAAATTCTTTTAAATTAGCATCGTATTGTCTGTTTTTAAAAGGATACTAACATTTTTTTTTTCATTCCAGTTGCACACTCAAAAAAGATTTCTCCAAACCCAAAATTGCTTTTCAGTAAGCGATACATTTCTTGTTGTCATTGCTGTTATTTCTTCGGCTCTTATTTTGATTGCAGTTATTTTAATATCTCGACAATACTGTAGAGGATCGTCTAATAAAGTTGTTGCAACTTAAATGTCCGGTTTTGATCCTGAATATGAGAATTTACCATTTATGTGAAGAAAAATAGAGAAGAGCAATATTTCTCATTCTGAATTTAATGAAATTTAGTCAAATTCCAAACTGACATGTACGAGCTCCACATGTGATTACAAAACCGAGAATCAATTTATGAAATCGCTGCTCATTTATTGAAATCTTTGCCATAACCCAAAATCCAAACACCCAAATTTCAAGCAATGAAAAAGGTAATTTTTAAAAAACATTGACGGAATTTCTGAACATACATTTCTAAGTACAACGGTGACACCTTGACATAAACACTTACAATCATCTTTCAAAACAAGACACACCATTGAACTCGAAATGTCTACCAGCAGTGATAGTAATATAAAATAGAGAGAATAAGAAATACTGGAATATTAAATACCATTAAATTACTATATTAAATAACCCTACTAGCCCGGCATTGCATGGGTTTTCTCTTTCCCTCATAAACGATAAGCTTTTTTTTACTCATTTGTATGTATTCAATCTCATTTTGACTCTTCTTTTGTGTTAAAGTTTACAATAAATTGTATCATAAAAAATGTTGTACAGTAAGAGAAATTGTACTCTTATTTTTGTTTAACAAAATATTTAGCATTAATATGCGCACAGATATAAGAAGCTAATTGCTTGGATATTCTGGCCCCTTCAGGAAACTATTCAGCTATCTTCTTCTTCGTACCTTTATATCCTTCTGTGTATGAATGTTTCTTATGTATAAAATATTTTCATTCAAATTCTTTTCTGAGACTGTTCAGGAAAACACGTTTTCCTGAGTGAGTGACTGTTGGAGTTTTATGACTCAAGAGCCAATTCTGTCTAACTTGCTGCCAACATTTATTAAAAAGATTTTAAAAAGTAGATAACTAAATATAATATTCCTATAATAAAAAAGTTAAGATATTAAAGTATTAAAAACATTTAAAAAATTTAAATAGTAAAAGAATAAGATATCAAAGTAGAATAAAAAAAATGCAAATAGAATTTTGAAGGGTTGTTCCCCCACTAGACAGAAAGAGAGAGAGAGGTCCTATATTAGGTTAAAATCGATAATTTAATAAATGCCATTCAGTGACTATTAAACACAATACAATTAATCAGAACATGACTTATGAGGTCTTCACCGAACAGTAAATCGTAATGTGTCAGTAAAATGAGTCCTATGCGAAGGTGGGTCAGTTTGACCCACCTTCGCATGGGAATGGTAAGCTAAACTTCAACAACAAGCTTTACTTAATGTAGCTTTTTTTCATTTTTGCATATCCCATGCCACTGCAATGATTTTTATAATATGCTCTATAAAATCAGGCTTTTATTTTATTTGATCTCATTCTAAGGAAACGCGAGAGATGTTGGTGACAGACTTCGTAGTTAACTTCAGTCAATTGAGGAGGATGATACCTGAGTTGGCATCTCACTCTCTGAATTTCCATACCACGCCAAACGGGAGGACTTTCAGCTTCTAGAGATCTGACATCAAGCTCTCTACACGGTGAATCTTCTGTAGTTATGATCTTTCGCTCACTGAAGTGTAACAGTTTGCCAAAGGATGAGACATTTTCTTAAAATATGCCCTTTATTATGAATTTATAATCACTATCTAATTCCACCTAAGCAATGGGAGCGCATCCGCTAAAATATTAATCTTCACAACCAAAATTTAAACATACTTATAAGCAGAAGCTCCTCAATAATAATGCTAGATCTTGAATGGCCGAAGCTTTTCAGCTTGAACCCCAGTGCTTTCAATATTAATTTCTGTAACTAACTTCTTAGTCTTCATATGACAATAATCACCATCCTCCACTTCTCTCTTCACTCAACTTCATTTACATAAACCACGGTTCCTTTACAGAAAAAGGTTTTATAATCTATAACGACATAAAAATTACTTTCTGTAGAAGATTTGTAAGAATCATCAAAAGAACCCTTTACACAGTGGGACTGGGGCTCAAACTCGGGACACGCCGTCGACGAGTTTGTGAATACAACCACTAGACTACCGCGTTCGAATATCTTTCTTATGTTAAGAAATAAAACACCTTGAATAAGCTTCACATTCGTAAATTTTAAATTTGTGTAAGGAGATGCTTTTTCTCCAATACGAAATTTTTGGATTCATAGGAGAGAACTCGCATTCATACTGGCGTGTCTTTATCCACCATAGAGTCCAACAAGGAAGGTAGTGTGCCGTCAAACTGACAACCCTCAGGCTGACCACAGGAATATAGCGTTCTAGCATCAGGGCAGGTATTGACAGGACCACCCCTTATCTGCAGCACTAGTTCTACAGCAATTGCACTTCCTGGAATATCTTCTATTTCTGCAGTAAGTGAGTGAGAGCTATATTGACGCCATACTATAAAGCAAACGAAGTTTATTGACGGCGAACCTCGTAATTTTGAACCTCAGTCAAGTGACGAGGATGACACTTGAGCTGACACTTCCCTCTCCTAACTACCAAACCACACCACGGGAGGACATTGAGCTTCGGCAAATTTAAAATCAATCAGCCCCTCAGCACGGAGAGTTTTCAATGGCACTAGACTCGAATTTATGACACGCTGACCACGTGCTCCTGACTACAATTTTCTTTTTGCTGCTACATACCCCATACATTGATAACAGCGGGCGCACTCATGCCTCCAACTTACAGCGAATCATTGACCAAAGGAAGCGTAGAGGTGTCTCCAGAACACCATTTTTCTCCTGATGAGACATCGCACATGGCAAGCATGCCGATTGACAAAGCAACGGTGTTAATCAAAAGAAATATGTAATTAATACATCGAAAAAAATAATGATTAACAAAGTTTTATACTATATTATTGTAAATCAATAATAAATAAACAAACAAAATAAAGAAATCTAGACGTATACTTATGCATATTCAAAAGGTTTAACTGTAGTCTAGACTGCAAAAAGGAAAGAAAGAGGAAACTGGATGACAAGGAAAGTCTAGTACAAAAGGATCATTTGGGAACTTTGGGATTGTGACATCCGTAGGTGACCCATGGGGATGAGTCATTTGAGGGAAAATCCAATGATTGTGACTTTTCCTAATAATATGTTGCCCTTAGAAAAATAGAGGCTTAATTCCAACAATAAAAAATACACAATGGGTTAATTGAAGATTATTTTGTGTTATTTATGAAAATAGTTTTAATAGATACTAGATCATTTCATCTTCGTCAATTTAAATCTTAAGTTAGATGTGACTTATTATGCTTCTTTAATGTCAATCTCGACAGCTCAAAGATCGCAAGCGAGATACAAAAAATTTATAGAATAACTTCCTTTTTTAAAATATATATATATCTGGTGTTATGGCACGGAGTTCTAGGGGTATTTAAATTGACAATACTGCTTTTGACAAAGACTGACGTTTAATGTGGACACTTGTTACAGGACTACACACTACTACACAGATATATGATTAATAACGTTTAGACAAATACTTCTTGTATTCAACAACGGTTTCTGGGTCTTGTGTTCACTTCACAATTATCATATACCACAGTTCACAATGGTAACAGCGTTCTTATACAGTTCACGATATGGAATTCAGGTGATGGATGTGTCACCTTCTCGTGACTATCCCTCCAGCATTGGGCCACTGGTCCCTACACGGACAGTTGGATCCCGGTTGCTTTCCTTTTCAGCAGTGTTGGCTCTCAGACCTCCTCGTCGAGACCGCCCGCTCGCTCATCCCCCTCTCGTCCGTCCGCTCGCGTCGCCAGCGCCCTCTAACGTGTGGTTTATGTGTAAATTCAAACATATATATATATATATATTCTGTAATAATATTTTAGCCATCAGCGATTAAGAATAAAAAATTACATTATAGAAACATTTCCTAAAGTAGCTCAAGTTACTTTTTGGAAGACCTCATCAACAAAAAAATTTGCTTAATGCTTATTTCCAGACAGACTCTTCACGTTTAATATTAATTTTTAAAGAATAAACATGAAGCAAGATTAATTAAATAAAATATTCAACTTCACAAAGGTTTTTTCAAACTCATCAAAATCCTTTTAATCCTTTTTTTCTTAATCTTTTTTTTTTAATTCACTGCCCAAACATAGAACAGAACAATTTTGATGAAAATTTAAAGTTTATTTCCGTTAACAATTCTTATAATGGTTATAGATATTTACAATGTATAGAAGAACATATTTTTAAATTTGTTGAAATATGAACTCGTAACTGAAATCTTGCATTGTTCTCAAATCATTTTCCTGCGATAATTATCACTCGAAAAGAATTGTTAATATGTTATGCTTTATTCGGTATACTCAGCTGTTTAATTCTAAATGTGAACAGTTTGAAAATAGAAAAAAATACTTTATAGGAAATAAAAAGAATAAAACACTACCATCAACTTCTCTGCAGGCTACCTATGGTCATGCTCAAATATCCAGCATTTCCTTAAACAACCGAACACTTCACGCAGGCAAACAAGATGGAAAAAGTTTTCTTAAATTATTGATCCTACTTCTAGTTTCGAAGGGGAAAAACTTTTTCTTTGCCTTTAGAGTCCCAAGACTTTATTTCCACATACAGTAAATGGCGTTGATATGTGGTTAAAAAAATTAACTTCTGTCTTGTTGGGAAAACCTTTTCTGCTGTATTGCAGTATGATTGTTTAAAGACGAAAAATATTTTTCTTTAGTTTATTATGTTAGCAATAATAAATATCGAATCATTTGATTGGGCAACTGTGATAAAAAAGCTTTCAGACTACCTTAATAAGAAAAAGAATATTGTAATTTTACTGGTCAAAATTTGTTAAGTAACCCACGCCAATTTAATTGAATTTCTACCAATATTTTTACAATCCTTAAAAATTACTCTAAAACTATTTCGTAGAGATATCTGCAAGGTTCATCGACTCAAAACTGTGATAAAGAAGCTTTCAGACTATTGTTATAAGAAGAAGGATATTGTATTTTTACTGGTTAGAATTTGTTACGTCTTCATCCAAGTAATCTTTGCCAATTTGATTAAATTTCTGCCAATATTTTTTACAATCTTTAAAATTTGCTTTAAAATTAAAGGTTCTGCAAGGTTCGTTGGCTCAAAACTGTGATCACGAAGGTAACATTTTAATAGTGAAAAAAAAAAATCACACAGTGTCATATAATATAAGTTGCAAAGGTTGAGGTGTATCCATGGAGCACTTGGCCTTCTCCTGTCAAGGGTATTTGAGATTACATGAAACAGATTACATTGCCCATACGTTATTTAAAAATATTAATAAGCTAAGATAAAATGAACTATTTATTAAATTAAAACTTTTCAATAATTACATTAAAATTATAAATTATCTTTAAAATTAAGATTTAAACATTTTTGATTTTGTCGGAGAGAAGTCTAATTTCGTGATTTATCCTCGTCCAATGAGACCCAGAGAAGGACTGGATGCCTGATCTATGGGAAAGGAGCTTATCGTGACTGGAGTTGGGCAAAAAATCCAACGATAGAATCCCTCTTGCCACCTGGGGCGAAAGAGTGTGTTCTCAGCCGTGTTTGGCGAATTCTTTGTCAAAAAAATCATGTATCCCTAGGTGAAGAAACGGCTTTATCGTGATGCAATCTTATGAGTTATCTCGTCATAATTCAGGTCCATTTCTACGAATTATTTATGTAAGTGACACAAAGCGCTAAGATAATAATCTTTATTGACCTTCTGTCCAGTAGGTACCAATACATAATGCACAACACTACAACAAATTATGTTTGAAAAAAATTTATGCTTCTTTGGTGGCATTTTTTAAAGATCTATGTAAATAATTTTAACAGGTGCTATTCTAAGCAAAACAATCTTGTTTCAAAAAAGGGATCCTACATAAGAAACGGAGCTCAGTATTTAAATAAGTAATAACTCATAGTGCGGGTGACTGAACAATGCAGAAGCTTTTCAAATAAGTCATTATGGGTTGAAATTCACGTGAAGTGGTACAATTTGAAAGTTTCCTTTTATTATCCCTCTAGTTAAGGAATACATTTCAACAACTTATTGCCAGACTCGATGCCCAATGAGACAGTGATAGTGACTCATGCTCGCGTATTCAAGGGGTGAAGAATGAGAAGAAAATATAAATAATTTCGAGTCATATCGGAACAAAGACAGGAAAATAAACGAAATATTTATTTTAAACCTAAGAAGTGCTACCTGCAAAGTAAGAGAACTTTAAATAAATCATAATGTTTGTTTGTCAGCTACAATAGTCGTTTTAAGTTTTATTGGAGAGATATTTTAAATCCTATCTTTGCATATAATGACCAGATATACATTTTTTTGTGGCGTGGTTGGTTTATCACAGGCTTTGTTTGCCTAAGGTTGCGGGTTCGATCCCGGCCCAAGTTGGTGGATTTTCCTGATGCGAAAAATCGACAGAGCGGCCATGTCGTATGATTATACGGCATGTAAAAGATCCCTAGAGTGTCTGTTTGGCTTGGGTGCTCATAGGAAAATTAAATTCTAGGGCAGGTTTGAATCGTCAGAACTCAAGTGCCTCCATCTCGCAAGGAAATTGGGCGTCAAAATTACTTGCGGCGATTATATCTCCTATAGGGTTTAGCACTAAAAGTGATACCAGATCTTGGAGTAATGGACTAAGTCTGCAATGGTAAAAATACCAACCCACAGCCCCAATGGATAATTTTTTTAAAGCAACTTCTTAAAATTACAAATGATTTTGGTGCAGTTTTTCTACGATTATTCTAATGAAAAATGTTGTAGCAATGAAATGTTGAGGTTTACGAGTACGATAGTGGAAATGAGAGAACAAATTTATGCATTCGTGTTACATAAAATATACCATATTTTGAAGAAAAATTTCTAGGGAAAAATATGCATGTTTCATACACCAGGAATGCGTTTTATTTCTGTTATTTTGTTTCTATTTCTGTTCTGTCTGTTCTTAAAATTTAAAACTCTATTATTTATAATCTTTTAGAAATGTATCGCTTCTTTCAAAGCGTACTAGTATTACAAAATCTCTCAACAAGCAATGTTTCAATGTGTTTGCATTTAAATATCCTGTTTTAATATCTAATACAGCTATTTATGCAGAAATACATACATTTGTTTTCAAATTATGTGTAGGTATTGTATACACAAAATAAATATTTATTAATTTCATAGCCGATTTAAATGGGCTTCACAACACGATATTTGATTTGAAAAGAGATTCCTTGCGTTCAATTCGAGTCTTTTCGATCACGCAAAATGAATTTTCAGTGATCTAATCAAAAATGTATTCATTTTCTACTCAGTTGTACTTCTTTAACAAAACAGATGTCAGGTTTTGTTTTCGAATCCTTCCTATTTTAACAATGGTGTAGTTGATAAGAAATTTAACTTTCATAAAAAGAACATAAAATACTAATGTAGATCAGAAATATTTTTAATATATTTCTTAATTTATCTTTCTCTTACTGTTGTAGGGGAGTTTTCCTTTGAGACTTCTTTCTATTCCGTTATTCTACTCATCTCATATATAGAAATGAAGACAATTGAGAACGTTTAAATAAAATTCAAATGCTATTCATGTTCACATTAATTAAACTGCTAATTATATTTTAGAAGTTTTACTTAATCAAAATTAACTTAATTTGTATGCATTAAAGAAAATGGGAGTATAATTATAAATGCCACATACACTGTATTGGGAATGCTACCTTAAAGCATTTGATGGAAATTTAAATCTACTTGCACGTAATTTTTGAAACCCATGAAGCTGATTCATATTTCCTTAAAATGTAAATGTTTTAAAGAATTGGTTATGAAGGGGATGTTGATAACTGGAAAAGTAAAAACAGTAAAATGATAAATGTATTAAGAAAAAATAATCCAAGCAGACACAAAAATGCAAGAACATTCAATATAATTTACATATTTTCTGGCAGAGAAATTATCACAAAAATATTCTTAAATGAATAAATATTCTTAATAAATAAAATAAATTTTACCAAGATATATGAAATCAAAGTTATTGATTAGTTAAAGAGAAGAAACACTAGCCTTAAATTTTAGCTGTTTCAAGTACATTCTTTTTTAAAAGCTTTCATTGCTCAGATGGTTGATTTTAATTATTTTTAAAAAATCTCCTTAAGAAAAAGAAAGAAAAAAATATGCGAATATTATTTTCTTTTTGTACTTCAAAACCAGAAATCAGTTATCTCCCTTATAATGTACCGAAAACATAAATAGTATGTTGACCACATTACATTGCCTCCTAATTTATTCTAATGAACACCAGTTGTGTAGGCGACAGATAACTATTACCTATAGGCGACTACTTTCCCTTCATTATGCATTCTGTTGCTGTCGAAAGTGACAGAAGACTTGCGGGGAAACGGATGATCTGTCTCCTTCAACACACTAAATGAATATCACTGACGACACGCAAATGTTGGGAAAACACAAAGCTTCCCCGACTAAAGAGAGAGAAAAAAACATATTCGAAAGTGACTCACAAATTTTAATCGCCCAATTTTCTTTTTGTTGTGTTTCTTTTGTCAGCGATGTTTACACTTTGAGATTTCAGTTCGAAAGTGAAGCCATTACGAAAAAAGGGAAAAACACTTCAAGCATTATCAAGGCTCGTTCAGGTGTTCGTCTTGTCTCTTATCAAATGTTAAGCCCATAGGAAGACATTATTGGTCACGAGAAATTCGAGCAAAACTATTTTGGAAAAAAATCTTAAAATCAATTTTTCTCATTATGTCATATACATAAAGCTCCGTTAAATTACTAATTTATTTTAATCTGTAAAGATAACCATTAGAGTATAGTCATAAATTTTTTTCCAGTGTTTCAAAACCTTCCTATGCGGAAAATCTATTCAATAATATATAGAAGAAAGGGAAAATAAAATAAAAAATTAATTGTTGTGCTAAGTATTACTATAAGGGGAATGAATTTTAGTATTTGTGTTTTTAGGATTAAAAATCCTAGTAATTTTCATCAAAGCGAAACAATATTTTAACACTTTTTAACATTCATTGAGAAGAGATGACACACACTATATATTTACAAGGGGAAAAAAGCTCCAGGAACCTTTAGTAGATTCTTTAGTATTAGAATTTTTTAAAAAAATATATAAAAAACTACTGTAAAAATTATAGTTTATGGTAAGAATGCAGACGGAAAAAAGATTGGATCGGACTGTAGGGGTTGACTATGGGTCTGGAAGAAACTAAGGTTATGAAATGATACACTATACTATTCACTGCTCAGTACTTATTTATCTTGTAAAAAAAACATTTATTTTCAGTCTAAAATCATTTAACCAATACTAAGTTGTTGTTCTTTTTTCGAGAATTCTATTCTTTTGTGGTAATATTATATTTTGAAATTAATTTTTTAAGTATTTTTCTCCTTATTTCCATACCAATAAGAATCTTTTCCGCATAGGTACATTCTGGTTGATAATTTTTTTTCCTCCATATAACTGCTATCCACCCTAATGTGCATATATTTAAAAAATCAAAACAAAAATCACTTAACATCTTTTTCATATTTAAGCTGTTATTTAGGTGAGTTTACATTGTCTCACTACATGAATTCGCATCTTTGAATATCGAATACGAATGAGAATGGAAACGACCTGCATCTAGGAAGATTTAGATAAACGATTCTCTTGATCAAACAGCTGTAGAACGTGAAATGAAAATTTATTGAAATATTCCTGCCAAGAAGAAAGGCGGGAAGCTTTATTTTATATATATTGCGTTTCTCTCTTTGAACACTGACTTTGAAAACATATTTCAATCAAGGAGTACATTTCCATTCATCTTGTCTTTATATATATATACTATCAACTATCAAATCCATCTTACAGTAGGCAGCGCATAAGTTGGTCTTATTCAGATGTATACTTTGATAAGACACAAAAAATCTCTTTGGGCTTCTGCTTAAAGTTCAACCAGATGTCCGTATATAAGAGTATAACCAAAAATGTATAAAGGAAAATCTAAATTTTTCGTTTATCAATTTGATTAAAAAATGACTGGTTCGATATATTTATATTGTATTTGATAAATATTCATAATAAAACAATATATCAAAATAAAATGGAATTCTGACACAAAATTTTACATTATTTCAGAATTATTTTTAAAAACCATAAACCACATAATGTGTGCGCATTCACTCAAATTGTCATAAAATATATGTCGGTAAATTTAAAAAGCTTATATTTTTCTGTCTATAAATATCGTTTTTTCCTTTAAAATGCACACACACAGCATGTTTAAGCAAAAAAATACAACGGTTGTTTTATAAATACTATTTTCTGTGTTATTTTAAAATTATTGGCATTTACAAAAATGATTTTTTAAAGAAATTTAAAGTAGATTTTTTTTAGGAAATGAATCACATTTAAATTATAAAAGGACAAAACATATCATGTTTTATATAAATATCATTTTATTCCAGTTTATTCACACAGTAAAAATAAGCATGAAAATTAATAAGAGCAAATAGAAATTTCATTCCATTTGTAGAACATTTGACTTATATGTGGAATTCGGAAGGGTAAAATTTGTCCCTATCTGGAAGAATCTAGCTTTACACTCAGACCCAACCCAGAAGGAAAATAGTCAACACCATTTTAGTCTTCGTAAATCGACTTTTCTTTTAAGTAAAGTATTTTTAATGCCTTCATGGTAGAAAAGATAGAGCTTTTTCGTTAAATTATTTACTGACGAAAAAAATCCCCTTTCCTTGGAGCCAATAAAATTCGATCGGTATCATCATTTAAAAGATTTCATTTGTTTAAAACTGCTCTATGTAAAACCATGTAAAATTCATTCCTGTCAGAGTAAAAACCATAAACAAAATACAAATGAAGCCATATTTTCGACAATGGAGAACTCTTTTGTAATCAGGATGATTCAAATCTGTACTACATTTTCTAAAAAAATAAAAAAACACTTATGTGGCATTCTAGTGTCTGTTTCTCATAATTCCCAGTAAAAGTTGTAAACATAGTAAAAAATATCATAAAGCAAGAATAGATTATTTCAAGAGATTATGAAATTATTATTTAAGGTTATAAATCATAGTCGCACTGAAGTATTCCATAAGCTATTAATAGCGTATATTTTGTATAACATGTAGATTTCAAAAAACACATCATAACTATGTAACTGAGGATTTTGGAATTCGATAATATTTAAGATTTAAAAGCCTAATGATAAATTTAAAGCACGCGATTTTCCGATATGATGATAGGATTGTATATAGCAAACTTGTTAATAATATACTCGTATGTATAAAATGGTACTTCGAATGAAGAATGCTTAAGCAATCGCTTAAAAACATTGGAATTCAATCCGGGGTTAGGTACACCTTTCAAATGTTTTTAACTCATATTCTAAAAATAATATTTTGGCCAATAATGTATGCTGGGAGTGGGAACAGCATTTGTTTCGTATCAAGGTATCTCTTCGCATAAATTCTGAGTTGCTAAGAGTCGATTTTTCATTCTCCTCTTTTTTCCTTCCTTCCAGTTTAGATTGTCTTTTGCTGATTTATGAGCAAGGGCCTAAAATATGCAAATCATTATTTGGTCTTTCTTTCATACGTCTTCCATAAATCACAGGTTAGACCTGATTCTAAGCGAATCTTGGTGTTAATATTCTATAGAAGAGTGATGTACACGCAAGTTTGTGTGTGAGGAGAAATATTTACTACTTTCTTTTTCAGCAAAAAAAGAAGCACAACACATTGTTTTCTTTTTTTATATTTGTTTTACATTTGTTCTGAAACTCTACTCGCTAAAACTTCAGCATGCAGTATTTACGTAAGTAAAAAAAGAGAACAAGCAATTTTTATGCAATTTGCTTGCAAAGTCATAACTAAACAATTCTCCTCGATTTTTTTCTACGTTAACTTTAAAATTAAAAAAGAGACTGCTTTTCCATAGGCAATACTATAGAATCATCGCAAATCTTTATAATTTTTAAGATGATCTTTTTCTTAAAAGTAAGGTGCTATATATATACTATTCGAATTAATTGGGACAAATGGGAGAAAATGATTTTATCTAAAACCGTAGTTTTTAATCATTACAAATCTTAAGTAGACTGAAAAATCTCTATATTAATAAGAAGTATGTCCTTTTATAGCAGAAATGACCTCTTGAACACGTTTTGGCATTGACTCTGCTAATGTGGCATACATGTTCTTGACATTATCATCGAGGAACTACATTTATATAGCAATTTAAATCATTTATTCTCTTGTCATTCAACTCATCTTAGCTAAGCTATTCTTCAGAATATGCCATAAATTCTCAATAGGATATTTCAATTAAGAACTTTCATTTTATTTTCCCTCTTAAAAGTCTGGACTAATTTCGAATTATGACAAAAAGCCAAGTCCTGTTAAAATGTTCCGTCAAATGTCCCCATGGATTGAGCCATCCTACTGCTTAATATTTCTACGTATTTAATAGAATGTATCATGTCTTTAAGAGGAACAGCTTCCAATACCATTTGTTGTGAAAAACACCCAAAACATCTCTTTAGGAGGGTGTGTTTTAAGGTCAGTAGGAAATGATTTGGAAGCAGAGATTCATGTTCACTTCGTCTTACAATATTTGACTTGTGTTCCTGCACAAATAAGTGTGTTTCATCACAGAAAAGTATCATCTTTCAATCTTTAACAGCCCTAATCAGCATTGTTTGGTCCATGCTAAACCTTTTTTTATTCTTTTCTGAGTTATAATTGTTTTTTTTTTACTCGGGCCTGTCTTACGACCAGCTTCCAGAAGCTTTTTGCGTACAATTGAGGTTCTCACTTCAACACCATAATCCAATAAATCGTTTCGAAGGTATGTGTTTGTCTTTCTAGGAATTATTTTGCTATTTCTTTTTAGAAATGTATCAGTTCTTGGAGTAGTTTTCTGCTCGCGTCCACATTTTCCCTTTCTTTTTGGAGAGAGAGTTCCGGAATCTTGAAATGTTTTTAAAATGCTTGAAACACGTAATTTGTCACACTAATTACCATAGCTACATCTCTCACAGTTATAGAAGTGTGTTCATCAAGAGCTAACTATTTTAGAACGCTTCCTTGGAATACCTACCCTTCTTTGAACAAGCAAAAGTAACAGTGTTACACGGAACACAAGCTTGTAACCACTAGCTGTCGCACTGAAATGCCCACAACTAAGCTACTGATGCACTAAAACCAGATAAACGAGTAAATTATAGTCACAGTCGGTCCGTCACACTATCTCTAGCAGATATAACCGATTTGAGGCGGTTGGGGATATCACTAGTAATCACATACCAGCTCAGACATTAAAAAAAATGTTTGTCCAAATTAATTCGAACAGTATAGCTGTGACGCATCTATCCACGTCCTTTCTTTAATATGATCCTCTTGCAAAGTCTTTCGTCTATCAATTCAAGTTTATTCACAGCCAACCCTCTGAAGAAAAAAACATGTTTAATCAGATTAGGTCGGTTATATATAGTCTAGGTTTTCAAGCTAGTCAGAGAGAAAGTGAGGAGATATGATAGATTGCTACTGATCAGGTATTATACCTTTTTATTGAGTATTTCAGGGATTTGATATTTGAAAGAATTAAAGTGACGATTGATCCCTAAAGTTAAATTATTTCTCAGATAATTTGGGATAATATATTTGATCTTGATATAAGAGGGTTGATATATATATATATATTTAAAGTCTTCTCATAATTCGCGCATCTCATGATTAATCCACATATTGCTTAGATTAAGAACATCTCTTCTCTTTTAAAATTATTTGAATTTTGTTGATAACTTGTGTGTTCAATAAATAGTTTGAATATTGATATGGATAGTCATCCTTCCCTTCCTCCCACAGCTCTAGGCGGAACTGAGAGAATATCTCAGTCCTTACATAGTATTTGTATTTATGAACCTTTCTATTTCCCTAAACATCCTGATATATTAATATAAAAGTTATTCTTTATCTTGAGCAAACACAACATACCAGAAATAAATTCTTTGCCAAAAAGATGTGTAATTGGATATTTAATAACAGAATGTATCCTTCATATACGTGACCCATGAATTGCTTGCACAGCTTTCATGTTATCACAAAAAATTGAAGCATAAAAAAGAAGAAGAAAAGGTAGAATATTTTTAAAGTTATTGCTTTTCTAATCCCGTAAATACTTCGACAGTTTTGTTAAGTTTGAGACATCAATTGTTGTTGCTGTTGTTTCTAATCTTCAACATTTAGCTGAGCTAAATTGAGTCCCTAACCTTGCTCCCTGATAAAAAATCTAAGATGAACATCTGTGAAGAATAAACAAAGATCTTTTTTGTATAGTCCCAGACAATCATGGACGTGGTCGGGAGTAGCTTGAGAGCAAGTTGGGAAGATCATGCTACCATTGTAGCAGTCCAGTGATCTAAGGTGACCCCTGATTAATTTAATGAGAGAGATTCTTGCTCTCATACCTGAAGCATTGAAGAAACAGACCACCACCAGGATGTCTTAACTGATACCAGTGGTACACGGGTGGGGTGGTCCAAATGGTACTATTAGACATTTCAGCCTTCGAAAACAACTCAAGATAAGTCAGTGAGTTAGGGAGGACCAATGACTCACTAGCTCCTTCTTTGCCCAAAATATCAGCCTAATCGTTACCATAGATGTCTACGTCCGTCGAAATCCATTGAAAATGAATCCTCCGAAAATAAAATAAAAATTTCAGTTTGTTAAGAATCGACAAGTCTGATTTATTCCTCATCGTGTACCATTTAGAAAGATGTTGGATAAAGCTGCAGAATCCATCCATGAGACATCAGTAAACAGTCTCATTATAAGGGTTAATAATGCAATTCAGAGAAGGATTTACATAAGTTGAGTTGTCAAATTAAAATATTTAAAAAAAGGTATTTTCTAATATTCAAGGTTTCAAAAAGCATTTAGTTTATATTAGTTAGTTAGACCTTTTTATTCTCATTTAGGAACATAAAATTCAAAATAATTTTAAGAAAAATGTGTTGTTAAACATTCTTTTCGGTTACTTTTTACGAGGTTCCGTGTACAGCACTATTTTAATGAAACTAATCACCCAAATACGTATTACATTACACTGTTCTAGGTTAAGAAACAAGAGTATTCTAGAAATACAAACTGAACAGTCATAGAGAAGCAAGCTGCAGTAATTATAAACGAAACTAGCTAAGTTATTTAATGTAGCTAAAAATTATTTATATTTAAAAAAAGACATATGATGATGCGCATTTCATTGAATACTTATCACAAAAATTTTCTTACGTGGATATAAGCATAAATTTTTTCATCAAGAAAATGTTATAGAGCTCTATAATTTATTATTCTTCACACTATTAATTACACCTGTGTCAATTTATCTGTTACTTTAAATTTTCATCAACAATTTAATCGAATGTACAGTACTCGTTTGTATTTTAGTTTTATTTAAAAACAATCTCTATATTAAAAAGTTTTTTTTAAATATCCATAAATTTCTGTATTTTTTTCCTATTTAAGGAAAACTTCGAATTGAAGTTTAAAAGAAGAATAAAATTTTTCTTTGAAAATTAATCATGCGAATTATTGGATCGATCCAATCAAATGCGAACACTTTTTTCCCCTTACATCCAACTTTAAAACTTCTGAAAGTTGGCAAGAAAATCCTCTTTCTAAAAATATAGGAAAAAAAATTCCAATAATATAAATAAATTAAATAGGGAAGTACACAACAACACATAATATTTCCCGATATCTTTTCTTTAATAGGTAGCAAAAATTAGGTAAAAAAGTTTTCAAAGAGTGATTTTTGTCAATGGAAGACTCAATACATTATTTAGTGATTATTAAGAGTCCACTGCAACTGGAAGAAACGCTGAATAATTCCGCTATAAAGGATTTATTGCAACGTTTCAGAGAAGTGAAAGATTAGTAAGGATTTAGATCGAGAGGATTAGTTAGTATTCAGATCCTTATGAGAAAGTAATCAGGCTCTATAAAAATTAATTGAATTTTTAATTATCATGTGGAAAAAAGGATTTATTCAGAATTGCTTGACTTGGAAAAAAAATAGTTCCTCGTGTAGAATACCAATTCAATACCCAAAATAAAGTTTCCTTGTACACCACATTATACAAAACCCCAATATAATACTCCTTTCATGTGAAATGCACGAGGAGTATCCAGAAAATAAATACAGCTTAGTTATATAAATGAAAAATCTAATATTTATTTTTAAAAAAATTCTGTTGTGAAACTAAACTTTTTTTCCTTTCTCCCCATAATCAAATCCTATCTTTAAATATGTGTCGTATCCGTTCACTAGCTTCAGAATAACCATGTGATGTTTATCTCCCGCCAATGCATTAAACCAGATGATCACCATCTTTTTCAAACGTTTACTTCCCAGAAACTCTATCAGCTTTGTGAAAAATGGTAATCACTAGTGAGCAAAGTGTGGACTATAGGGGGGATTATCAAACATTTCCCATCCAAACTGATTCAGCAATTCTTGAGTTGAAGCAGCAGTGTAAGAACGGACATTGTCCTGAAGAAACACAATTCCTCCAGAAAGCCTTCTTAGCCTCTACTCGCCGTAGTCTTCTTAGTGTCTTACAACAACGATTTGAGTGAGTGAGGGGTTTTAATGGCGCAAGAGCCATTTTACGATTTGCATCGAATATCTGGTTTAATGCACTGGCGGATGAACATGATAAAATGGAATTTCTTTTCATGCAAAAGATACGACAAATGCTTAAATCTAAGAGGTGATTATGTAGAGAAGAGAAGGAAGCAGTAAGTACAGAACTGGATTTTTTTAAATATTTTTTTCAATAGTGTTTTTCCCTTTGTACACCTGGTCAGTCTTTGTATTTTCTGCATAACCCTGATTATTGATCATAGTTTTAAAATTCATGCGTGCACCTAAAACATTTAAAAAACAGCACAAAATAAATATTTAGAGATATTTATGTATTTTTAGAATTTATGTAGTTGAAAATTTCTTAATAACGAAACGAAAATAATGTATTTTGCCTTTTAAAAGCTATAAAAATAGTTCAGTTAACGGAAGGGGATCCAACTTTCATCAAGTTTTTTTTTTATCTTCTGCTACAGAAAAATGGAGTAGTTCCTTTAATTTTTTCTCAAATTTCTTATTTTAATAAAATATTCGTATAATGAGCTCATCTTATTCTGCAATGTATTCAAAGTAAAAAAAACTCTTAAAAATTTCTAAATTAGATCTAAATGAAATATAAAAAATATGCTTCTGTTAATTGAATAATTCCTCTTACGTACATCGAGTTTCTAGATTAACATCGTTCATATCACATGTTTTCATAGTTCATTCACATTGTGATAAATTTCTAAGTGAACAATACATTTATAATCCACATTTAGTTTCATTTTCTCATGGCGTTAAACCTGATGCTGAAAAAGCAAACTTAGTAATTTAATTATAATATCAGTAGGAGAAAAAAATTTCGAAGTTTAATGATAGTTTTTCAGATAGGTGTGTAAAAACTTAATTACATCATTTAATAAGCGGATGTGGCTAAACAGTTTATTTAAATTTTAATTACACCGGTGACAGAGGTTTTCTTATTGTTTTAAAAATATTCAAAGCTCATGTTCTACAATATGGAAAGTCATAATACTGCATAAACTAAGACACGCTTTGGAAAAATTCTGCATAAATCCAGTTGTTGCGACTACTTATTCCGAATAGACCTTTATTCTAAAAGACAGGAATGTCGCTTTCTATTTGTTTAAATATAACTGAAAATCAAAGGTACACAGTGAAAAAAGTCTTTGGTTGTTACTTCTAGTCACTTGTGTGTTTTGTATTGTCTTCAGATAATCACCTCCAGATTACATTTGTCTCTTTTTAATACTGAACAATGGATTTTTTTCCCTCCTTTTTGATATCCCTTTCTCAATTCTTGTGTGTAATATATTGAAACATTTTTCATTATTTCAACTCCAAATTTGATGGCATAGTGTCAAATTAATAGTTGTTGTTGCTTCTGATGACACCTGTCTGACGGTGTCAGATCAAGGTCCACAAGGCAAATGGCTAGATTGTACGCCTGTCGTTATCATAATAGTTTTGAGCACCATGCAGGTGACAGTAAGATTTAGCTCGATTCCACTCCCAATTTTGAGACAGAACACAACACCCTCGGGGAGGTAGGTCAGGAGCCTCCCACCTCTCTTCCCCTTCCACCAACCTCACGAGAGGATTGGCGGCTTGAAGGATATTTAGAGTACCCCCCACCCCATGCCGCGAAGGAAATCTACATTTACAAATATCCATTCCTTCTCCAGGATTGGAACCCAGGCCCTACGGTACACCAGTCAGCCACCGGATGGGTGGCTAAACTAATAGTTTAAAGGCCAAAAGAAATTTATCCGAAATTCAAAGAGGTATGTGTAACAGGGTGAAATTTAAAAGAGGATACAACTGTTATGTCAATTTTGCCGTTTTACCAGAATTTATGATAATGAGATTCTCAACAATTGATTAATAACGAAACATATTTTAAAATACCAAAATTAAATCAAACTTTAATATTTAAATCAAATCATACATTTGGCATTTTATGGAGAATGAAATGAATGTATTGAACATTCATTTCATTTTACAGGAAAACAGAATTTTTAGAAAATTTTTCCCTAAAATTTAAAATTGTCAATGAACATAAAAAATAAATAAGAAGCTCAGTAAACTGAAGTTAAATCATTTGCATTTCAGAAATCCAAATAAATACTTAATTAAACTGGATTTATTTAAATAGGGGAATACACATGAAATCAAATTCAAAATAATTGATTGAAAAAAAATTAACAATTAATTTAAAAATGGATGAGTAATAACTCAATTTTACAACAGAATATTTGCATTTCAATCAATCAGGTAATTTTTGTTGTATTTGTGATACCCAAAAGACAAAAAAAAATCTTATTTAAAATGACATGGGCTGTTAATAAATGAGTACAGGTATGAAAAAAATTATGATTTTTCCGGAATATGTTTTAAATAATAATCAGAAAGTTCTTTGCCAGATGGGAATGAATTTTCATTCTTAAATAAGAAGAGAAAGGTTCCACTTTTTAATAATACTCCATTCCCTTGCACCATTTATTGGTCCTTTTAATATTTACATTTTGCACGCAAATCATTAATCATTTTTTTAACCCTAACAGACTGCGATCTCTCGTCGCCATGGCGTCATTGTAGTCACGTAATATAAGCGATATCGTACAATGCCTTTCTTACTTTACACGTCTTTTTCGCCTCAACTGTTCTTTTCCCTTTCGAAATGCGTCTATGTAAAATGCCTTTTAGTGCTACAACATACAGTTTAAGGGAACAACTCTTATACAGTTTAATGTATCCGACTACGTTCAGAAACTCGATTTTTTAAAAGCCTACAAGCGAATATTTTTTTTATATTTAGTGTCATTTATAGATTAAGATACACGCATTAAATTGTTTTAAGAGCATTATTACAATAAAAAAGTATTTAAAAAATTAACATAGAATTACTTATTTTGAAAACATTCTCCTTTTATGAAAAATGCTTCTATAATAATAATATTTTGCTTTTGATAACTAAGATTTCTCCATAGAGCGTAGGCCGCAGTAGCCAAGTGGTCAAGGCATCAGACCAGGGCTAGCAAGTCATGAGTTCGATCCCAGTACCACTGAAGACACGCCGTGTAGGGGAGCGATGCACATGTTAAATCTGTCGAGAGCTCAAACGTCCTCCCGTTGGTTTGGTGTAATAGTTAGGAGAGGAGTGCCAGCTCAGGCGTCGTTCACGTCACTTGACCATGGTCAAAATTATGCGGTCCGTCGCCAAAAGCCCTCGTGTAGCTGAACAGTGCAGTTAATATTCACTCCCCATAGAGCGTGAACTAGGATTATTGAAAAATTCACAGTTTTTTCGGAGTTACTACTAATTGAAATAATAATCGGTATTGTTTTCTTAAAATTTTTTCATTTTGAGGCATAAAAAAGAGGATAAAAATCCACTTCTAAGTTATATATTTCAAAAATCCTAGTTCAGGCTCTGTACAGAGGTCTGAACTATATATGGGCAAAATATAATTATTATAGAAACATTTTTCGTAAAAGGAGTTTTGAAAATAAATAATTCTTTGTTCATTTTTTTGCCAAAATATCGCATTTAAATAATTGTTTATTGTAATAATATTCTTAAGACAATTTTATACGTTTATTCTAATCTAAGTGAGACTAAATATTTTTAAAAATTCGTTTGCAGGCTTTTGAAAAATCACGTTTTCGAACGTAGTCGGATACCCCTTAAGTGATCAAAAATATAAATTATTATTTCTTCCATATACACAGTATCTACTAACCACAGCCAATATACCTCATAAAATTATACCACGGCCAAATGGTAAAATCACCACCCGATTTAACACCCTACTCCCCACAATCTTGCTACGTCAATAAGACAAAATTATCAAGCGTAAATTAGTACAGAACATTTTAAACGTCATGCATAAAAAATAAATATTTAGATAGAAACATATCCAAACAGAATTGAGGTAAACTACTGAATGAAAGTTTTAAAAAAACAATGGGAGGTTGAAAAACACTCAAACAGAATTTAAATTGTTTCTGTTAAAGAAAATTAACTATTTCATCTGAATTATTCATATACAAAAAGCAAACACTTTTTTGTCACATTTAAAACAAAATTCTTTAGAAAGTATTTCCATTAAATTGGAGAACAGAATTTTATATTCTTCAATAGTTATTAAGCATGATTTTTCTAAGCAAACCTATAGTGTTTTGTGATTACTCCACAGTGGCATAACGTATACCACCGCCTAGCAGAGGGGGGGGGGGGAGCAAGGCCTGACTAACGCCAAATACGTATTTACCCAATTTATAAAATATTAAAGGCAAAACCTGACTTTGCAGGGGGACCCTAACATTCTCCGTTATGCCACTGTTACACCAGTAATATGAAGCTCTGAACTTTTCCAAATCCAATATCACATGTTTGTGTAATTGAAGGCTAACTGCAACAACAACTATAACAAATATATAGGGTAATATTTCATCCATGAACTTAATTGCTCCGAATGTTGATTAATGAGTTTTGAGATGATCAAGAGTATCTTTCTTTCAGGACTTGCTTCTTCAACAGAATCAGGAGATGACCGTTCCAATTTCAGAATTAATCTCAATTACAAATTTAATCAAACTTGGTTGCTTAATCTTTATTTCATTTCGCCGAAATGTAATTTGTCAAGTAGGGTTGAAAGACAAATGTGCCCCCAATTTGATACTTTTCAATTAATATAAACTGATTAAAGTAATTATCTAATCTAAAGAGAAATAATTATTTATTTTTAAATTATTATGAAATTCTTTTGTGTTTATTTCTTAAATAAATGGAAATACTAAAGAAATGTTTCCAGATCTGCTGTAAAATATTTCAGAACCTTTAAGGTCTAAGCACTCAGTCATTCATTACGAATTAATTACCATAATGTGCAGGGGTGATTTTAATAGGTTGACAACCAACAATTAATGATTATCGATAGCATATTGGCCATTCATTCGCTCACTTCGAGACCAACAAAAATAATAAATACAATAATAAATCAGAATTAAACAAACTGGGTAATTATTACTCGGGATGGTTATTATTATTGATAATGACTTTCATGCCATTTTACTGTTTTGATTGATGAACATTTATTCTCTACTGTAATTTTTTTTTTTTTTTTTTTTTTTTTGTAAATGTTTCATTTTTTTTCTCCGATTTTGCAAATATTTTATTAAGAAATATAATCTTCATCATTTCTTTTGCTTTTCATTTATATTTATGCTTAGCGAAAATGTTGAGCTTCAATAAAAATGTATAATGCTTCTAATTTATTTAATAATTCATTTATATTTATTATTTTTCAAAAATTATGTTTTACATTAAATAATAAAAATAGCTGTAATGTTTAACAATAAGTGAGAATTTAAAAGTGTGTTTCTGCAAATATTTCGAGATCAATTTTAAAACAAGTGTATTTTACGCAAAATAGAGAAAAAATTTTAAGTTACCTTGACGTAAAGCTAAGCAGCAAGTGAAGAATAAAGGTATACGTCAAACGCTCCTATTTCCATCTTGCATTATTTATTACAGTCTGGTTGGAAAATTTCATATTAGTTTTATTTTGCTCTCAAACTTTAGTTTATTTTCCAACTAAATACTTAAAATTAATTTTAATGCACAAACTAGCACATTTTTTCACATATGCAATCAAATCTTTGTATGATTTTTTTTATATTGTTTTAAATTCCTTGATACGATACATGTTTAATTTAATTTTTTTTCCTGGGGGGTCATTGTGTACATAAACAGATATTAGGAGTGGGTGGAACTTTATTTTAGTGAACTCCTTAGAGACAATTTTAAAAGTTGAACTAAAAAGTTTCCTTAAGATCATTTTTCAAAATCTTAGACATCGCAAAGAGGAACGGGATATCGTGATGTGACCGAAAGACAATACATCAGCGACATGCTACATAAACACATTTCTGGTTGGTTTGAAATTTTTGGTGCCAAAAATGATTTGATAACCATATTTTTAATTTAAATAAAGAATTTCACGAATTTAAATATGATACTGCTACATGGTTTTAATCTTTCAAAATAAGTCTTCAGAGTCTATGTCTTGAGGGGAGGAGTCTATAATACTAACTTTCTTTTATATTTCTTTAAATGGAAAATTTATAAGCCCATTGAAATGACTGATAATTTTTTTCAACAGTTTCGATTGAAACAAATGGCTGGAAGAGTCACTCCCGGGCATCATCCTACGCTGATCCATGAAGATAATCATTTAGGAAAACAATTCTTATTTTTTATCGGAATTCGGAGACCGCTAAATAGCTTTATCGGGTTCTTCCCTTATTTTTCAAAGATCATTACGCAAAACAGCTGGTCGACAGCTCCGAAATAGAAAAAACGCCAGCTGATCACCATGACAACCAGGTCATCCTATAATCATTCCTCTTACAGCTCAATACAACTTTCACTTCGTCCAAACTGAAGGCTGCAATTATAGTTTGTCCTGACAAAATATCTATTTTAGTTTTAATTTCCATTTTAATTTCTTGATATTTACTACATTACACCAAATTTGTTTTTCCTTATTTAAAACATTTATTTGAATGGAAAAAAAATAAATGTTTTCAGAGAAATGGTAAAGGGGCGAGCGAGTGATTTTTAAGGTTAAAAGTGCTAGAGCTAATTTCAGATAAGCTACATTAAACATTTGCTTAATATGCGTTAAAAGGTTTAGAATGTAAGCAAAGTGATGGACGAAACCTTGTAAATGTTAAAGGGTAAAATATAAAATATTAAATACAAAAATCCAATTTAAAAAACATTTGGTGGAAGATAGATTCCTTCGACCATATCAGAGGAAGTTTAAACGGGTGAAGGAAAAAAAGTGACATGATGTACTTCCTACATTGTCTTCATCAACACAAATGCAGCTGTTGCCTTCCGCCTCTTCTATAGAGCATACCCCACCCACTGACTCTCAACCTCAACCATCTTTTTTTTACCTGATATTGCCTGTATCACTTAGTTCCTTCATCTTTATCAACTCAAGTACGCCTTTTACCTTGAATATATTTCACATTTACTGGCCTTTTGGAATCGAGGAAAATGCTATTGGCATTGGATGCAATTGAAGTGAGATAGCTTTTTGTTATATTGTGGTCTGTCTGGAAAGCACTAGAAGTTGTGAAAAGTTTATTCCTTTGCACAAATATTGGCATAGTCTGTGGTAGAACCAATTTTTAACCTCTAGGTAAAGGGTTTATTTTGTTTCACTTTAATTTACTGTACATATTTTTCAATGTGGATGGATAAAATGGCAAACCGCTTGAAAGTTTTGATTCTAGAATTCAATCCATATCCAAATGAACCAAAGTTCTGGATCCATAACAGAAACCCTCTTGGCGTGGAGTCCTGTCATGGAGTCCTACTAGGTAGCCAATGTGCCCGCTAACTGACAATTGCTAGGCTCGGCATTTACTAGAGAGCAGCCATAACACATCACCGAAGCATCAGGAGAGGATCCCACGGGGAAATCCGAGGTACCCTTATCTCTAGAATTTAACTAATTAGGCCATGGCTTAACCCGGGAGCATTCTCGCACTCGATATTAACGTTAATAGTTGCGAGAGGTGATGGAATCATCCCAATTATTTTTTTTTTATAATTATTTTTATTTTACACAATAAAAATCCTAATTCCAGTGAATAATTTAACTAAGAGAAAGTATACTTACCTACTTTTAAGAATTTTTCAATTTTTCCTTGATAATTTGAGAAAAAATATCAATCAAACTGAACCAAGAAGTTTTATGGATGCGTGACTTTAATAAAGAACTCAAATCACGAACACTTTTCGTTAACATTAAAAGAATAATATTTGCAGGCAAAACTGTCATATTTTGTTTACATCATTATAGCTGTATTGTCCTTTGATGATCGACAAATAGCATGTTGAACTTTTTCTTGCTTATTTCTTGCTTGATTTGACACAGCAAAGTGTGTCGTATGCTGCATTTATGGCTTCATAATATTCTTGATGAAGTTCTTTAAGTAGCATTTGAAAATTTTCCTTTTAATTTAAACGTTTAATGTTCATCGCTTTTCTCAAATTTACTTTCGCTATTAAGGTTAATGTGCATTATTTAAACAAACTCTTGACTCGTTTGATCAGTTTCAACTTTCCTCAATAAAGATCACAGATGCCCAATTCTTTTTCTATATTCTGCTCATTTACATTTCTCAACCATAATAAGTCGTACAACACAACAAACAAAACCACTATGTTGCTCACAGAGGGGGAAATGTATCATGTTCATTGAAAATATTTTGGAAATGAAGTGGCCGCGAGGGTACTCATTCAAAATAAGTACCTTAAGATAGTAAAAAAAAACGTTTACCACTCCCAAAAAAGAGGGAGATATATGACAAATACATTTTAGTTCCCATGAAGACTGTTAAGGTCATTGGTAACAAATGAACAGTTTTTCCAGCATTAAAATTTCGCGAGCGTGGATGACTCTGTACCACGCGTGATCGCTCTAAAGGAGAGTCAAGCAAACTAGGTTAATTATAAGTAAAGCAGCAAAGGTTTTTGACCTATTTCTGATACATTAATAGTTCCTCTATGTAAGATTACATTAGTGAAAAAGTCAGTAAAATTGCGAAATTTGTAGTCATAGTAGCCAATGATGTGAAGAATCCCAGTTTTTGACATTTTCAGAAATGTGCCAGTCATTACTAAATCAAGTGATTGGGATTTCTTTTTAATTTTTCCCAGAGCTGATACGACACCACCTTCTTCCTTGCATTACAATCAGTTTCCGGACACTCATATACATAGATATAATTTTAAGAAATATTTCTCTTTATTTTTATACAAAATTAAAAATTTAAATACAAGCATTCATTTTTTTTTAAATATTTTTCTCAATTAAGAGATTTTTTTTGTTTCACACCTCATTTTTTTTGGATGATAGCAGATTTTATGGTAAAAATAAATAATTCAAGTTAAAAAAAGAGGGGGGGGGGTTCAAGTACCAGATTGAAAATATATAAAATTTTTATTCTTTTATTTTTGAAACAAAATATCTAGTTTCTAGAATGTAACATAGTACCCGAAACTATTTTGCCGAACTGTTATTATGTTTAAAAATATACTCTTAAAATAAAATAACTTTTTGCAAGATTATTTTCTACTATTTGTAAAGCGAAACTTTGCTGAATTGGAACAAGAATGTATTTTTTTAAATACGTCTTAAGTTGGTTTTTTTTCCTTACTGTGAGAACATTCATACTTCAACTAAAAAAAGAATAGCTTTTAAGGAAGACTATAAAAGCTGCTTTCTTTTCCAACTTGCAATTTTTTAAAAGTTTCAATATTTAGAAAGGAAAATTATATGAAATCTAAAATGTTTCAAACATATCCCGTGCCTTTATATAAATTAATTACAAGTAATCAGATGATGTAAAATATTAAGTAGTATAATAACTTATATTACATACAATGAATGAGTGGTATAAGGAGTCTAAGGGTGAGACATATAAATCAGACTGTGCTGCGCCAAGCAATTGCTTAGAATACCTAGAATATTTTTAAGCAGATTGAAAGAAAGGATCAAAAGAGGTTACAACAATGTGTGGTATATAAGTCAGGTATAATTAAAAGGTAAAACTCATTAAAATCAGAGTAAAAAATCATCTGTAAATGCAAAAATAATTCTTTTGAATAAAGTTAATATAAAACAAACATGATAACAAAAAATATGCGAAATTTAATGAAATCATAAAGGTTTAATCATGAAACTCAAATTTAAAAAGAAAACTGAATTTCCTATATCATTTTCAATTTGTGGTAGGATATTATGCATTGCATAAAAGCAGACTTTACACGCCAATCTTGCGGTGATTCGTCTAAGGCATTGATTTTCAACCACTATGCCACGGCACTCTTGTGTGCCGCCATGTTTTTTTTAAAGTATTAATTATACTCTGAGGGGGAAATAAAATCCGGAAATTCACAAATTTACACTAAATGTGTATTCTTATGATTAATTTGTAATTAATTACTCAATAAATATTTTGTTGTCTTTGTCGTACGTATGTTATTTAACAATGAAAATTGTTATCATAAACTACTCAACATAGTGTATTGAAGATAAGTGAAATTTTTGTAAGCTTTTTTTATTGTTAGTGTGCCGCGAAATTTTGAATTTGTTAAAAGTCTACCAGAACAAAAGAAATGTTGAAAATCACTGGTCTACGGTGCAGAAAATCATACCCGCGTCTTCTGATGTGCAATGTAAAATGCACTTTTCTGAACTTAAAATGCACAATTCTGTTTTAGGTTAAGTGGTTATTGTACGAAGCAGAAAGGTTGCCTAATAGATGTGTATTTAGTGGTAATAGTACTCGAACAGGTAGTTGAATTTTAGTTGACGGGACAATAAATTTAACTGTCGAAGAAAATGGGTGTGATTGATTTGATAAGGAATAAAACAAAAAAAAACTTTGATTACTGGATGGAAGAGAGGCAATATCAGATATAGGAAGAGAGGGTAGTAATACAACGGATAGATACTCTGGAATAAGGGGAAGTTACAAGGTTTTCCTGAATTGATGAAGATGAATTGGAAACAGCAGGATTCGAGATGGAGGCTCTTAGGAATGGAGATGAAAAGGGTTTGAGGTAGCTCAGAAGTGGACATATTATTTTCTTTATGTTCATATTTGTTTGTATAGTAGTGGATATAGCTGAAGGCTTAGCCAGCTCAGTCATAGAATACATTTTAGATATCCGTGGAGCTCTAAGTTTTCTCTCTTTAAAATAGGAGATGCTTTTTGATAGTTTTAATTTCTGTATTTGATGTTCCGACTTCCGTATGAGGAACAACTGTGAATCAAATGGATGGCTTTGGGAACAGTTAACACATTTCGACTCTAGACTACAATACTTGGCAGAATGCTCAACAGATGTACATCCTGACTTCAGACACATGAAACAGCACACAGGTTTCGAAATATATAGACATAATTCACAGTTTAAATTTTCGACTTTAATAGTTCCGCGTAGTGAAGGGCTATTGAAAGTTAAAATTGAATGTTAAATCGGAATAATTGTTGCATCTTTTTTTTACTGTTATTCTTCTAAACTGAATCATACTTTGATCAGATAATCATTTAAGAATTTCTGCTTCAGGGCTGATAACTGGCCAGGTATAGAAATGGCATCTTTTCAGGAGTATAGAGAAATTTTAAGATTTATTAATGCTGGAGAATTTAAGATTTTTTTGCTAATAGAAAAGATTTTGCTTGCGAATCTGATATAATTTCAAAGGTTGATCAGTGAATAGTGACCTTTTCACAGATTTCAGTTCACTACCTATTCCAATGAGAGCTTTATGTATAACAGATTACTGTTTTCCAGACATATATTTGATAAAGAAATCACACACACACAAAAAAACTTCATTGAGAAGTAATTCTGTTAATCTTAAGTTTTGATAAGGTGTAGCGTTTTCCCTGGCACGAAATGTTTGTATATATAAGAGAGAAATCGTGTCCACCATATAGGCGTGCCTTCACTTATCATAGAGTCCAGAGAAGGAGGCAGTGCGTCGGTGAAGTGACAATCGTCAGTTGCGGCTCTTGCCGAGCATTCACTTGGAATATAACATCGCAGAATCAGAGCAAAGATCTAACTGGAACACCAGAGATACCCCTTATCTCCAAAGATAACCCTAAAGAAATGTCTCTTTGGAGATTCCGAAGAAACCTCGCGGAGACTTATCAACTAATTGACAGAAGTGCGCTTTATCTTGTCTTCCGTTGACATGGGCCTAAAGGAATGCAAAGGTATTCCCAGGACACCATTTTCCCCCTTATGAGATGACGCACATGGTAATCGGTAACGCGATAGTGTTAAGAAAAATTATTTGATTTCAACAAAATAAAAGAGACTATTGTTAGATAACAAACCCCCAAATAATTGAAATTTAAATAATATATATAAACATAATTATAAACATAATATATAAAAAATATAAACATAATTATATATATATGTATATATTTAATTATTATATGGAGCATTTTTAAATACATATGTAGCTGTAATACAGACATAAAAAGGAAAGAGGATAAGGGAAAACGAAAAGAAGGGCCAAAAATAGAAAAGGATGACTTGGATATTCCGAGGATCAGTAATCGTTTCATGATGATCCCTTCCATTAAACTTTTCTAAGAAAAGAATGGCACAGAACAGTTTCCACTCGATGAAGTCAATTATTGACTCTCTATTGTCTCTTTTTTTTATCAAAGTCGCAATCTAAAGAAGCGAGAGGGGTATTAGTAGAATTTCCAAAGGACCCGAGTTTACCCAAAAGGGTTTAGAGTCACAAACCGGTCCCCCGGGAAACAAACATACTTATAATCAGTCTTTATTGAATAAAAATCCTATAACGATTGCATTTCTTACAGAAATACTCAAAAGTAAATTTACATAATTTATAGGCAAGTTAAACACGCAGATCTAATTTAGGAAAAATTATTAACAAACTTCTTACGATCGGAATTAAATAATTTCAAAATGCATTGTAATACAAATCTTTGAAGCCGAAAAAACATAAAATATAAGGGAAAGAAAAATAAATTAATATTTAAATCTACTTACAAAGACATCAAGTTCAATTAAAATTTTCAGTATAAATTCATTTAGAACAAAATCAAAGACTAAAAAAAGCTTTAAAAAAACAGGCAGCAAACAAAACAAAAACAGAACAGAAAATTTTTTGTTCTCATAAAACTCAGATTATACACCTACTTAAATGACACCCCACTTCCTGTTAGTACTTTTTACTCTTAATTATTCCCATTCAATGTTATAATAAATGTTCCAATACTAATGAAGATGATTCCTTTTATAAAGCATTCTCCCTTTTTAGATAAACAAATCAACGCAACAAAAAGTGACCCAAGTTCATCTAATTGGTCATGGAATGCAGAAGCAACCCTAATGAAACGTTTTAATTTAGAATGAACGGATTTTTGATGTAGCTCTATGTAAGAGATAAGCTCTCTTATACAGAAGCGCTAAGGTAATTGGTGGTAATCTTTAATATTTAAAACAAAATGAGAATAAAAAACAATCGTTTAATGATTAGCTGAGAATTAATTATGTATCGTAACTTGAAGGAGTTTCATATCTAAGTTAGGTTTGGGTAAATAGAATTTGGCCAGAAACTTAGTATTAGAATTTGACCCCAAACTCTTCAGTTCGTTTGGGAGGATTTTGAGACGATATAGGAGCTAATATTGACGACGGACCTCCTGACTTTTAATTTTGATCAAGTAACAAAAACGGCACCTAAGCTGAAACTCCACTCTCCCAACGTGAGACATTGGAGGCTCAACAGATTCCAAATTCAACACCCTTTCTAGGTAGTTAATTTTCGAGAGAATAAGAACTCGAAAGAATGACTGAAGAACATCGTCTGTGAATTCATAACCATGACTAATCCACCGCAACTAATTTTTGAACATCACCCGTAGTTTCAATAAGATAAACGTAAAACTGGTTTGCCTTTGCTTTGGTCATATTCATCTGACCCGCAGTCATCTACTTTTCGATGAAAGTGCTCCTGAATGGATCTTGCAATGTCTGACCCCCCCCCCTGTACTTCATATTTTACTTAATTATTTAATGTTTCCTGGTAACCAGTGGCGTAACGGAGAATCTTAGCCCCCCCCCCTGCAAAGTCCGATTTTGGGCCCCAAGACTATACACATACTTGGAGTCAGTCAGGCTTGGCCCCCTGCCCGCAATGCGAGGGTTGCGGGGGTGTACGTTACGCAACTGCTGATAACCTTTTAATTTTTTCCCATTCGTTCGTTAAAAACATGTTTGATTTGGCTAAGATACAAACATCACCAAAAGAACTCTTTTATTTTTTATACAAGATAGATATTTTTATTTTGTATTTATAAAGTTGTTTTTTGCAACTTACATGATTTCTATCTCATATTTCAAAACACATTTTAAGTTTTAAAAATAAATTTTAGGTTTATCATAACCGAACTTGTCCCTTTCACCACTGAACCTAACACCCACTCACTCTAAAATTAGAACGAGACCTTTCTTCAGCTGACCACTTACGTATGAGCGCTGGTTTATCGACTAAAAGATGATTGCTCGTAAGCTTGCAATTTCTCCCACTCATATTTCCTGTCTTGCATTATCTGCATTTTTGCGCCAAAAGCGGAAAGAGGCGATCCGCTTTTGTTTGGTTTTCGCTCGATATGAATTCGCTGCTCCCGTCCGTTTTTGTAATCTAATAAGGCACGTCGTTCAGCAGCTGATATTACACCAGAGCTTAATAACTATCAGATATTGGTGCTGTCAGCATTGTATCTTCACCGGAAATAGACGTTTCTAATTGTCAGGGACTACATATGAATGCAATTTTCCTTCATACCAAGTGCATTTCCTTCATAGCAAAGACTTCACCTGGTTCGAAAAGAATGATTTTATCCAGTCGATAAGATTGTTTTCTGCTATTTATATATATCTCTAACAGCGATAAGATAACAATTCCTGAAATAGTTATTGGGTAATAATGTTTAGCTAAAAATATTTCATATTTTTAACTCAATAATAAGAAAAATAAATTGTTTTTTTTTTTACTTCCCTAATGCCGAGATTCTCAAACTGGGGCGTGATAATCTTGCGTGGGGGGAGCAAGCAAATCTATAATTCGAAAATAAAAGATTACTTTAAAAAACTATTAACTTAGTGGAAGGAAGCAAAATAAAATGCATTCTGACACACACAAAAATAAAATACACGCTTCATGTTTATTAAAATCTCTTCCAATTTAAAAATTAGAAAAAAATTAACATCCTACTTATCTTATTACTTAAAGGTAACATATTCAAAATTTAATACACATCCTGATAATTATATGGTCTATAATTACAATCTTAGTCAACATATCGTTATTGCTTGAGGAAGGAGATGAAAATTATGATGTAAAATTGGGTCGCAAATATTGAAATTTCGAGAAACACTCCCTCATGACATATACAGAACCCCTTAGATTAATCTAATTATAACAGAAATTTAAACAGTTTAAAATGTAATAATCTTAGCCGTAAAATATAAGGAACTTCATGGCTCTATTTTGAAACATTTATGTTGCTATGTCCTTTCTACTTAGAGCATTTACACTCCAATTAACCTAACAAAATGGAACTTATACATTAGCATATTTGTCAACATTAAAAATCAACATTATCACATTTGTATCAACATTAAAAATATAAAGAGGAGTTCCCTATTTTTGTATTCATATTGAGTACTTTTGACATTTTTTTCTTACAATGCTTACACATTGACGTATTCATTCTAATAATCTGACAAGCCTTGGTTTCAAACTACAAGGTCCCTTGCCAATAACCCTTGTGATACTTTATAGCTAACGTTACTAAACACTCACTCTTTAATTTTATTGGCCGCGGAAGCTTAATGGTCACGGCAGTGATTCTCTAACTTTCAATACTTGCGACCCAATTTTCAGTCATAATTTTCATCGCGGCCCCCTCATACAATAACAATGTATTGAATGCAATGGTAATGACGCTAAATCTACAATGCAACTTTAATTATAAACCATACAATTTATCAAAATAAGTATTAAATTTTATATAAGACAAGTCCATAAGAATGACTAGTAATTACTAAACTTGTTTTTAATTTAGCGTTGATAAATAAATTAATTATCAAATAGCTTGTGCTGCCCTAAAACATTTATAAGTAAACTACATCAGTGTGGATATGTATTTTATTTTTTATTATGTCAGAATGTATTTTGATTTGCTTCCTTTCAGTAAATTGATGATTATTTTAAATATTTTATTTTCGACTTTTCGATAGGCTCGCGACCCCCGCGTAGGGCTATCATGCCCCCTAGGGGGAGGGGGCCTCAAAGTTTGAAAAATGCTGGCTCAAGGTAAGGGACTCAGTACCGGCGTGTCATGATTTCGAGTCTCGTACCACTGAATACCCATCATGCATTGGAGGTCGATGCACGTTAAATATGCCGAAGTTCAAATGTCTACCCGTTGGTGTGGTGTAGAAGTTAGGAGAGGCGGGTGCCAGCTCAGGTGTCGCTTTCGTCACTTGACCATGGTTCACAATTACGAGGTTCGTCGCCAAAAGCCCTCGAGTATAGCTTAACAATGTGACGTTAATATTCACTCATTCCAACTTTGTTATAAAATATCCTGAAATAGTTTTTTTAATTCTAATAGACGAGGGGGAAAGGAGAGCTTGAAGAATGATCAGATTGATTGATTGACTATTAACTTCAAACTTTGAAGCTGGACGAAAACAGACTTAACTTACCGCAATTTTGAACCATGGTCAAGTAATAAAGACGGCATCTCAACTGAACACTCCCCCCTCCCTCTTCCGACAAACACGCACCAAATTTCTATACCAAGCCAATGTGAAAATTTAGAACTTCGATAACTTGAATGAGCGTTCGCATCACGGGTCTTTAATGGCCCTCGAACGCCCGAGTCAGGTCTTCGAACATGACCCCTCAACAAACGCAATCATTGAAAAATTCTCAGAAACAAAACTGAATGCACACCGAATGAATGAGAAAAATCAGAAGAAAACAATATTATCGAACAAAAGAAGCAAGTACCCAAAGAAGGACGTAATACAATTGTATATGTGACCAGATTTAAGCGGAGAAGGACATTTTGCGATAGAATTATAAAATGTGCGATGGAATTACAAAAAGTAAACGTAAATTAAAATAACACTTCAAAGAATATTTAGAATTATATTTAGAATGTATTAGAATTGACTGTTGATATAAATTAATATAATATGCCTGTTTGACTTGGGTGCGCTTGGCTGAATTAAATTCAAAGTACGATTTCGTGCCGTCAGAACTCAGGTACCCCCTCCGGGGAGGAAACTGTGCATCAAAATTGAATTGTGACAAGTGGTATCCACCTATATGGTGCCACACTAAAAAGCCATAACATCTCCCGAGAAATGTACTAGATGTGCAACGGTAAAATACCAATCCGAGTGAGTGAGTGAGTGAATATTTACGTCACACTGTTCAGCTACACGAGGGCTTTTGGTGAGGGTCCGCGTAATTTTGAACCATGGTCAAGTGACGTGGACGACACCTGAGCCTTGCACCCCTCTCTCCTAACTACCACACCAACGGGAGGAAGTTTGAGCTCTCGACAGATTTAACGTGCATCACTCCCCTACACGGTGGGTCTTCAGTGGTACTGGGATCGAACTCATGACACGCTAGCCATGATCCGATGCCTAGACCACTTGGCTACCGTGGCCACAATACCAATCCGAAAGCTCATTTGAAAGAAAAAGAAATATACTTTAATATTAATTCCATAACACGCTACTTTCAAGAGATCCGGAGCTTAAGATGTCCCAGTCGATTAGTGCCAGGATTCGAGTTAAGGCTCTAACAAATATTTCCCCTTATGAAGTTGAACTTTGAGCTCATACTGTTTTTTAAACTTATAAATGAAGTACAATCTCAGAAAAGGGGAGGAGACATCATTATCCACGTCCATTTTTCATCAAATAGAAATATAGTGACGGAATTTCCAATAATGTAAATGCGTAAATTGCTCAAGTTTCTGTTATATTTATCAAAAAGAAACTAAGCAAAAGCAAGTTCCTCTTAAATTAAACTTTCTTTTCAAATTCTTATTAAATGTATTTCATTAAAAGTCATCTCAAGAGAATTTTCATGTTTGTGAATCCTTTCTCTTTTAATTTTCAGTGATTACCTCTACCTAAACTAAAACTCACTTAGTTAAGTGATTTAATCCCTTTATTTTTAATTGAGAAAACTGTTCCTGAAATTCTTGAGAGTAATATTTCGAGTATTTTTCAGATTTTCTCCTTACGAGTACTAAATTCTTCTCCTTCTCAGACCATATTTGACAACACATATGAGAAATAATTTTGGCTTCGTCAAATAGAGGAATGTTTTCTAGTTTCAAGCTAACAGTGAACCCACCTTGAATGCATTTTCTCAACCATAATGTAAAACTTACTCGAGGTAATTGACTGAATAAGAAAACAAAATTTTATAGATCAGAAATATTTTGATGTTTACTTAAATTTTATGTAAATCCAATATTAGACAAAAATATTTTTTTAAAAGAAATGAGCTGAATATATCTTTTTTAATGCATAATTCTTATGCAGATAAAATGGCAAATATTCATATATTTATATTGATATGTATGAGATCTAAAACATATTTTATAATATATTCATATGATATATTATAATGTGTTTGTATAAACGAGCATTTAAAAAATGATTTTTTTATGATCTGATTGTGAGAAAAAAAATCTTTTTTAACAAACATTATTTTTTTTGAAATATTGCAGATTTCAAAATACAGTAAATATTTGATATAAGTAATGATCGTCAGGATCCAATATTTAATAATATGAAATGTAAATTTGAGAATGCTATGATGAAAACTTCAATAACTTTTGAGAATTAAGCACATTTTCTTAATGGAACCGGGACGTTCTCGATGACGTAAAACAAGCAAAATTTCGATTTTCAAAGGAACATTACTTTCAAAAATAAAAAGACTCCCTAAGCAAAAAAAATTGTATCACACAATCTACATACGTTTCTTAATATACTATATTATAAAAATTTTAAATGTGTACAATATTTTTAGGAATATAAGAATTTGAAAACGGGGTACACTTCGAAAGGTGCTTTCGTATACATGGTGTTGATTAGGTACCTGCAGTTTTCCTTTTATAACATATAAGAAATAATGCTGTTTTAGTTACAAAATTGTACCTTTATTTAAATGCTCTAGTATTTTTTATATTTAATTGCTTAGAATTTTTTTTTTAAATTGAATCTCGACTTTTTTAAAATTTTAATAAAAGTGGTATTTTTTTTAGAAAATTGGCAGTAAAAATAAAAATACAAACATTTCAGGAATTAAATTAGTAGCATTAAATACATTATTACTATATAAAAGCTCATACCATAGTTAAGTCTCTAAATACATGTTTAAAAATTTATGTATATGTTTGTAATTATAATTTAATCTTGACAAGAACTGGTTCTGTGAGGGAATGTTTGTAGATATACTTTTCATCAGATACAAAGACATTTGTTGTAACCACCATAGCTGTTGTTTACATTTTAAAACTGCAATTACTCGGGTATTAAGCTTTAAACCTATACATGTTATACATTCTTGGAATCAGCATTAAATTTACTTTTTTTTAAGATAAAAATCAAAAAATCAATTTTCCGAAGGTGAAAAGCGTCTTGGTTCCCTTAAATATATATTTTATTCAACTTTCAACACATACTTTGAATAAAAGCAATAACGTTTAGAAATAAATTCAACATTTAAATATATAGAGTTAAAAACTTTGTAAAATTTTGAGATTTTCTCTTAAGAACAGTCAGTAGGGTAAAAATCATAAAATGATCGATTTTGAGTTTTTGATATTTCTGAAATCTGTATTTTATTACCTTTCTATGGATATAACATTTATGCCATATTTTCAATTAGAACTATGTCAAAATGACTTTTAAAAAATGATCAACTGGCGGGCCACGCCCCCTTTTGACAGATATTTACCTTTCAAATATCCTGAAGCAATTGCAAAGCCTTCTTTTTGTTTATTCAAACGCAATTAACTTTAGATAACAGTTGACTGTTCGATTAACTGTATTAGTTTGGTGGCGGAATTTCGAGTTACAACATGTTTCCAAGTGTTTTAAAGTATTATTTCTTAGTATTTAAATATTCTCTACTTTCACAAGGTATGATTTTTTTCAAAACTGCTATTTTCATAATTTATATTTTTAAAATTCTGTTTAAAAAAAATAAAATTTTTCTAAATTTACTGTATGAGAAAAAAAAAGCTGCAAATTTACATTATATATTCCTTATGCATTCTTGTGGATACTGAAGTGATATTTTGAAAATATTACAAACAAAAAACATTTAGCTAAGAGCACATGTGTCAAAAAAAAAACAACTTTAAATAAATTCAGTAATGATAAATAAAATTCTGTTTTTAAAAAAACTAAATGTTTTTTAAAAAATATCACTTCAGTATAAATATAAATGTTACTTTACTGTACAGACCAAGTTTTTAAACTTAAATATTCAAAAGTTGCTGAATGAATTGTGCATACAAAAATTCAGACGTGTAATACCATTTGGTTAAAGTGTAGTATGGGGGGGGGGGTTAATTTTTTGGCGACTAAAAGCGGTCGCCAAGATATTTTTCTCTCGATAGCTGGTTTTGGCAACCGGAAATGATAGCCAAGCTATTTAATTAATCAGTAGGTGTTCTAAGAATTCAAAATATATAATTTTGAAATAAATATAAAGAGATAATAATGTGAAATTAAAAGAAATATTTATAAAGGTATCATTATGCATAAAATTAAAAAATAGAATTATGTTAAGCAGTAGAAATCGTAATTTAGAATATTTTAGAAGTAGGCTTACCTGCGCTCAGGAGAGCTCTTCCAAAGGAGGGTATATTTCTTTCACTGCCTCTAAAAAGGCAGTGAATAGGTCATTCGGATTGTTGGGTCGCTTCATCTTTCACCACATGTACTCCGCAAGGTAAGAATCAAATTGATCCTTACACCTGCGGGTTCCAGGCAGAGATTTTTTAATGGCGCTCCACGAACACTCGATGGAGTTCGTGTGAGCGCCCGTTTCTGGATCCTTAAAATGCAACGTGTGATTGACTGAAAGATGAAGGAAACCTTCATCTTCCAGGCAATTATAAGCTTTCCAACAATCCGATATGATGGTGGTACCCTCCTTTATGTTACTCTTGATGGATTGTAGAAGAGTATCCTTCGACCTATCCTGAACCACATGGAAAAAACACTTATTCGAAGATCTTTCAATTCCTCCAAACACCCAGGTTCCATTCACTCGTTTGCCTCTATTGTGTGTGTACTTCCTTTTACCAAACATACTCTCGTCATTCTCTACAATAACATCCGGACCTACAAGCATCGAACTGTCGTACACGCACATTTCCATGCATACCTCTCTACAGAAACTCATCCAATCCGTGACTGTTTTCTTCGAAACATTTAGTTCAAAAGAAATGAAGTTACGGTTGGCCTTTCGGGCCCACATATTCGTTAATTTTAGAATATCAAGCATACTCAGGTTACTCTCCTCGAACCAGCTGTTCTTCCAGACGGATCTCTTCATGCGATGCTCATTCGCTCCTTTCTTTCGGCATTCCCAAATATATCCATCACTAGAATTCTTTTTCACCAGACTCATAGCTTTCTTGCAAACAGAACATTCAGCACTGGCAGCAATCAATCCTTTTTCCATGCACCACTGTATCACAGTCAATTTACCCTTTTGTTCCAAATAAAAAAAAAACGCAAATCATACCTTTCAGACATACTCTTCAGGATAAATCGAAGGAAAAGAACAGTAAGTAAGAAAATAGAATTAAAAAAAATGGTTTGAAGCGCAAATTATCCAATATGTACGAAAATAAATGTTAAAATGAAAAATAAATTAAAGATAGAATTTTTAATTTGAAAATCGTCTGCGCGTGTTGAAATTATCCGCAAATTTATTAATTAACCAATAGCAATTTTTAAAAGCAACACGTGACCTTATTTGCATAAGACAGCAAATCAAAAGTCAAGGGTTACCAAATGAAACCGCGCGCCAGAATGAAATCGTTATCTCATCATGAAATTTCGCTAAAAGTCGCGAAATCCGAAGAAAAATCGCCAAATCCAAATCACCCCCCTATACTACACTCGGGCGATACCATTTGTCCTTGCAAGAAGCTGGCTAAATACTTAAAAATACCTAAATATCATGTTTAAAAACATAAAAACAGTTTTATTTTTGCTGTTTAAGAAATCATGTGTACAGTTTAGAGAAACTTTAGAAATTTAAAAGTCTTAGAAACTTATGTTTGCATGTGAACACACAAAACACATATGAAAACTTTCGAAATGACGTAAAATCACGTTTTTTCAAATGCACACCAAAACCATATAGATAAATTTTTTCCCATTATATTTATGATGATATATGCTCTACTTTGATATTTGTAATACATAAATGTTGCAAATTCTTCTAAAATTTATAGATATTTTGTGATATAGATGTAAATTTTACAAAATATCTCGTTAAACAAAAACTGAAAAATGTTATGTATGTATTTTCTGAGAATTTGTAAACATTTTTGATGGTTTTTTTATTTAAAATATATTGACTTGATGCTAATGTTGAATAAAATGTGGCAAATACATGTTGGAGTTCATAATTTTTGTGATGAAGTGACATTTCATGTTAAAAATGCATTTTTCAAAAAGTTTGTTTATAAAAATTTATGTTCTTTTTTCTCAGAAAATAATGAAAGAATGCTCATAAAATTTCAATAAAACATAACTCATATGTACACTGAACATAACCATGTACACTGAAGAGAGCCTTTATATATTTTCTCGAAATATTTTAACATAAAGCATTTATCGTAGGAAAAAAAATGAAAATTTTCAAGAAATTCATAGTAATATTTTTATGTTGCATGGTTTTGAAAAAAACTTAACAATATATTTGAAATATCTCACTTCAGCATAAATATTAAAGTCTAATTAATATTCAGACTAAAGCAGAAGTCTTAATATTTAACAGTTTCTGAGAAAAAGTACTCATATATATGTGATAGTATGGGATGATTTTTGTCGTTGCCTGTAAAGCTTGTTATACACATAAAATTACATAAATTTCATGTTTAGAAACATAAAAACAGTTTTCTTGTTGTTTTAGATATCATTTATGTAATATTTAAAGAAACTTTTTAATTCTGATACTTTAAGAAATTGTGTTTACATGTGAATATACAAAGCACTAATGAAACTTTTCGAAATGTCATATATTCATGTATTACTGTCTTATGAAGATTATATTTTTTAATTTGTGTCTTCTTTTTCTATAAATTTATTGAATACATGAATTGGAAATTTTTATTTTATATTTCATATATATTGTGTATACTGAAGTGAAATTTTTGAGATATTCCTCAGACATTTAGCTAAAAAGCAGATGTCGTAACACAGAAAAGGAAAATTTTTATAAAATTCATTATTCTACTGTGCAAAAATTACATTTTTAAACAAGTTGATCAATTTTTTTAAAAAATTTCAGTTCTGTATAAAGATAAATGTTAATTTAATCCACACACAAATTTTTAAGCTTTGTGTTCAATAGTTTCTTAGTAAAAGGTACATAAATATATCCAAAAATGCAATGCCCTTTTTCCTTGCACAAAACTTGTTACATACCAAGAAATACATAAATTTCATGTTTAAAAACATAAAATAAGTTTTCTTGTTGTTCTTTTGGATACCATTTACGTAATATTTTAAGAATCCTTTTAATTCTGATACTTTAAGAAATTGTGTTTACCATAAAACACTAATGAAACTTTTCGAAATGTCGTATAATGATGTATTACCAAAGTCATATTTTCATGTATTGACACATTTTCACATGGTATTTATGATGATTTATAATCACAATAATGTATCAGAACAGAAAATTCTTCAAAAATTGATGCATAATTTGAGAAAAATGATGCAAATGCTATAAAATATCTCGATAGATTAAAAGTGAAAAATGCTATATATGTATTTTCTGAGAAATCTAAGTAAAAGAAATAAGTAAAAAGTCTTAAAAGTTATTGAGAATAAGCTAATATTTAAAAAAATAGTGCAAATACAGATTGTAATTCATAATTTTTTTGATGAAGTGACATTTTATAATAAAAATGCAATTATCTCAAAACGGTGTTTTTAAAAATGCGTGTACTTTTATCTCAGAATCTATTCAACGGAAGCACTTGAAATCTTCACTGAATATTACTGATATCTAACTATATATATTGAAAGCAGCTTTTATTAATATTTCCATAATATTTTTGTAAAAGTCAGTTATCGTGAAAAAAATGACATTTTTCAAAAGATTCATAGTGATACTGTTGCGATGAAAGTTTTTGAAAAAACTAAGCAATATATTTGAAAAAGCTTCCGATCATTTTAAATAAAAAAGTCTAATTAATATACAAAAAACATTTAAGTCTGTACATTTAATAGTTTCTGAGAAAAGGTACATAAAAATGCTAAATTTAACATTAGCGGGATGGGGTACCGACTACTCTTAACGTAGTAATAATATGTATTTTAATTTGAAACGCTAAATGATGTTGTTTTGAGATTATTAGTTTATATATAGAGAGAGAGAGATGGATAGATAGATACAAAGAAATAAATAAACATTTTTGGAAAAAAAGAACTCGATTATTTTTTTAGTTATTGCAATTCATTCTTAATTGTTAACAAAAATAATTTTCTAGATCTCTCGAGTCTAACAGACCGAGTCATTTTTGCAGAAAATGTTTAGAAAGAAATTACAGATTTATCCATAGGGAAATCTGCCGCGATCCCACATTCTCTAATTTCAATCGTGCTGTAATATCTTTGTACATCGATTTTAACATCTTCTTTAAATCTTGCAATGCAATCATCAACTATTAATTTGATTTAGATATGTATAACATGCCCGCTTTTACAGTCCATAGCAAGTAAAGACAGTTTGCTTAGAACTGTACTATAAAACCTCTCATTTTGATTATAGAATTTAGGAGAGCACATTATAACTAAATAAAATGTTTTCATTTTTATTCATTCCTAAGTCAAATTCGTTAGATAGATATAAGTGTATATTATTAAATATATTTTAATCAGGAGCCATATTGAAAAATATCTCCGTTCTTACAAAAACTTTCTTTCAAATAAACTCTTTTTAAAGCATCCATTTTCTGTGGGTGCTCTGAAATACTACTCTGAACAAACTCTTTATCTCGTCTCACATCGGAGTAAGGAGAGAGAAAAATGTTCTGGGACGAATTCTTATGATGGCATCGCTGACACTTTCATCTTTTTTTTAGAAACTACTTTCCCTTTACAGACTTCAGATGGCAGCACATCATGAAGATAAAAATCACATTCTTCAGGGGAAAAAATTCTTTTTTCACATTTCAAGACAAATATAAAGTAGAAATATGTTAATTTTAGTTTCTCTTATTGCATTATTAACTCACATGAGACTATTTCGAGAATAACAAGAGGATCATTCTGAAATCAAATATTTGCTTATTTATGATTGTTTAATGACATAAAGTGGCAAAAGAATAGATAGACAGCAAGAAAAATTATAAGATAAAAAAAATAATTATGATATAGATATTTACAGTCCTGTAGCTTAAACAATACAAGTAAACAAATATTTATGGAAAAAGGGCTTAATGGAAACTGTCTACATAATAACAAACTATTCTAATAAATACTAGTTTGCATTTCTGAAGTATGGATATTAATACTACATCACATTCTAGTATATTATTTGTAATATGTCTGGTGATCAGTATAACCTATATTTAAACACATAGTCGTTTTCAAAAATCAAAGAAAACCAGGAAAATTACTATTACACCGTCAAAAATAAGTAAGCATTTTAGAAGAACCTTTGTCCGGTATAAAATATTCTTAACTCATCTCCTTTATCAAAAATAAAAACAAAAAGTATTAATGCGAAAAGGGCTTTTCTTTTTGACTTAATATGCTTGGTTTTACTCTTCTCATGAGAACTATCTTTTTAATACTTTTCATTGTAACATTTCTTAACCCTTTCGTGGGCCATTTATTTCTCTTTTGAATTTCTGGCAGTTTATGTTTTATTATCAATTAAACTATAGCATTTAAGGAAATGTATTTTATTTTATGTTTACATTTTAATTTCAGCCGGTGGGGAGAATACTTCCCAAATAACCATTCCCGGCCATCAAGAAAATTAAATTTAGTGGTCATTGATTGCCATGAAAAGCTGAGAAGCATGTTGCAATGCACATTCTGAACACATGTAGCGGGTCCTCTTTTCTTGTCTATTTCTGCTGCATTTCCTACATCGTCTGTAACTGTAAACCATCTTTGGCATATGATTTCCCACCCTGGCTAAGCGCAGATCATTCGGAACTACACACTTCTTTGCTTAGAAGTTAGCAGGACGTCCCTTCCTTTTTCATGAGGAATATTTGTCTATTAGCTGACGAGCTAATGCTATACGGAATGTTAGCTGGTCTAAGCTTCTGTTTCTTTTGTTCACTTGCCACGGTATGAAACTATTTAAGATCTAATCTTGATTTATATTTTATTTTACTAAGGAAATAAAAGGTACGATGCCACCATTTTACAGATCTACTTCTTATTTGGTATCTTTCTTTTCATTGATCGAAGAGATCAACTTCTCCCAAGACATCGCTATACACAGTGCAGCTTTTAAAAAAGATGCTTCTTCTTTATTACCATCTTTTTTTGTCCGACTTACAGATGTCATAATCGCTGGATTATGTGCAGTAGCACAAAACCGAAGGGAAAATTAGTCTTCTCATCGTTATAATAGCAAGGTCAATATATTACAATGGGTTTTGCGATTCCCACAGAAGTATTTTGTAAGATCATGGAGATGGGACGCAATCTCCCCAAGGGCCACAAAAGTGTTAAGTAAATTGTTACGCTTTCACTAATGCGATTTTAATGAATATCACCTTTTAATATACTTACCTTATTGCTTTTTCTTACCTCATCATGACTCTGTTTTCAATATTTTTGTTATACTTTGAATTGTTTTGAGCAGCATTGCGAATCATGGCTCTTGCGTCGGAACACCAATCACTCACTCACCTGTAGCAAGCAAATTGGTAAAGTTTTTGAATTGCTTTGCCAAAGAAATGTAATTTACTGCTGACATAATAACTAAATATTATGATTGTGAGCAAGAAATGTCATTTATGTGCATGGATTGTCAATTGGAGGTGATCGTACATAGAAATTCGGATGCATTGTAATTCGGCAAGTTTTTATTCCGATAATTTTTATTTGACAGAAAATACGCATGTTATTTATCTTTTGTGCTTAATTTATGAAGAACTCTTAGTTTAATGTTTTCGCGAATTATGTGTTTTTAATCTAAAGTCAGCGAAATTCTTTCCCATTTTAAAAACTGGAAAGATTCTAGTTTCGAAAGTATCTGCGCAGTGTAACTTTGCTTTGAATCATTTCAGTAGTTCCTGAACTTATAGAAAAGCAAAGTCATATAGAGAAATATTAAAACTGTGATTCCTAAATTTGTTAAACCTTAAAAACAGACTTTTTTATGGTTAAATCAATTCTGTTGAAAAATTTATACGTTAACTATTAATAGTTACAGTTGTTATTTTAACGTATTTCTAAATTATTTCAAAATGTACTAATGACTGTTTTTCCCTCCAAATATAATGAGGGAAAAGGGATAGTAGTTTCCCCATTCAAATTCACTGAAATTTTTTTTTCAATTCCAAAATCCTCACTTTCATGCTTTTTAGAATAATTTATTTCCATTTTGTTCAAAAAATAGTTTACTTCATATATATCAGCTAACTATTAGATAAAATTCCAAAAAAAATTTGATTAATTGACGCAATGGGTTTAGTTATTATTTTTTACCCTACATTCGAAAAATAATCCACAAAGTAAAGAAAAAAATGTGTCAAAAAGGGTAGTGGCTCAATTCATCACCATCGTTGCTTTGTCAGTTCCTGTGTTTTCTTTTTCCCTGATGAAGACGCTGAACTCCTTCCTCTTGATTTTTGGCCGTTTGATGGATTGATCTGATCAGCCGGAGAAATCACGAGTAACTTCCCGGGAGGCGCTTAATCAGATGATTCCATAAATTCTGCTAATCCATAAAAGCCTGTCTAATACATTGTCACAGGTCGAAGACCCTTAAGACCGAAAGAAATATATTTATTTAGTTCTGATTTATTACTTGAGGAAAACTGGTGGGGTGATAAAAACAACGCTAAAAGATTCTTTCTAGATTTTGTGAAAATTATTTTTGGATACAAATTATATCATTCTACAAAAAGTTGAACGAAAAAATCTTGTGAAAAAATAGAATTTCCCTCAGTTATTGTGAAAATATTTTAACTCAGAAAAGCTTATTTTGTAACTTTTTATAAAGTATGGGAGTACTTCAAACTTTTTTTATCTCAAAGTGCCCATAGACTAGAATGGATGGCATGTCCATGCTCTTATGCACAATCTATAATGGAAATTTCAGATTCGTATTATCTTATATCAGTTCTTCGCAAACTTTCAACATTTGCGATCCGATTGCAATCATAATTTTCATCACACCCCCCTCCATACAATAAGAATGTATTGAATGCAATAATAATGCATTTTGATGTAAAGCTACAATACGACTTTAATTATAAATCATACAAATGATCAAGATAAGTATTAAGTTTTGCATATGACAAGCCCACGGGAGTCGCAAGAAATAATTAAACTTATTCTTAACTTATTAATGATAAATTAATTATCAAATACATTGAGCAGTGCTGACACATAAATGTGTAAAAAATAAAATACACTTTTACACAGATATAATATACTTATTAATTATATTATCAGTGTAAATGTGTGTATTTTATTTTGTCATAATCTATTTTTTTCCTTCACTAAATTAATAAATTTTTTAAATAATATTTTATTTTTAATGCATCGATATGCTCGTGTCTCCCTCGTAGGTTAATCACGCTCCCCTGGGGGGGCACATCACATTTTGAGATACGTTGTCTTATATTGAAAACCAGCCACAGAATAGCTAGTATTAATAATTATAAATAACTTAACTCAGTGGCAACAGCTCATGAGGGTAAGGCCTACTGTGCCAAACTCACTATATGTGAATTTGGGCCCTGAGGTGCAAGAGCAGATGTTCCGGTCAGCTGGTCAGTTCGACGTGAAACCCCCAGTGTTAAGTTCCGAAGCAAGCTTGGCGCTTATTTATCGACACACTGAAGGCATGAAAGACTGAGTTGACCTTGCCCATCCCTGCTTTTGAATATCGAGCCTGTGGTGTGGAAGCGCTATGCACTACCACTCAGCTACTGGGCTTCAATAATTATAAATACTCTTTAAAAATTTTATAGCAGCCTTTTTCTTAAGTCAAAAACAAGATACAGTAGTGTGAAAAGAAAAAAAAACAACTTTTTTGTTGATTCCGAGGTGGCAATTATGACCTTGATAACTCCCAATCACTGTCAATTTGAGATTTGCAGGATTTACAGGAAGAAAATAGGTAAATAGTTGAATATAAGAAACTGCGATTTAGCGGACCCCAAATCCGCTAGCCAAGAGAGTGGATCAGATTCTCCTTTGTCTGCAGCATATGGAACGGTTTGTGTCCAGCACCACATTAGATCCAGCTTGTACTTAAAGAGAGCTTCAGGGAAGAAGTGGAGCTCCTTTCTGAAGATGTTAAAGAAGTATAGTTTAAAATACAGCAGGCATATTTTGAGAGGGTCTTGAGTCATAAATACGTCGTGGTCACAAAATGAATACAGATAATCCTGTAAAAAGTCATGATCAGTAGCAAGTCTGCAACATGACATGCTGACTACTCTAGGCGAGAAACCAAAAATTCTTGTTAAATGTTATTGACTCCTCTTGGGATGACATTTTTACTGTTCTGTGCTATGTTGGGCAGCTCGTTGACATATGACCGAAGAGTCGGAAGAAGGCGAATCTTATACAAAATAAGATTGGCAAATTTTCTTTTCCTGCATATTTATATTATTATTTTTAAAAATTCAATATTGTTTTTCAAGCACCCTTTCTCGTGATAATTTTTCATTTTTTATTGACAAGTGACCCTTTTCTTTATTTCCAGGAGTCATATTCCTTACAGCAAAAATGTAGCACTTCCGTATCAGCACCTTTCTAGTTCTGTCCCCTATAACAGCACAAACACTAAGACAAGAAGAATAACCACAAGTTATATATATTTATGTGCCATCTCCACTAATACCAATATCTAAAGAATTTTTGAGTGCCACCCCTTCCATAGTTGTACTTTGTATTGAGGCTTCTGAAAAGTCTTACTACACAATCATTATTTATAACATTATTGTGAGACTTTTCAACTGTTAGTGGAGGAAAGTCCATGATATCCCACAGGAAGTTATCATTGCTTTATGACCCGGGCCAACTGTCATCATTGCATACACAAAACATCTGTTTATTTAAAAAATGCCTCTGTCGTTTCCCTAACGTTTTTAAGTTCTTAAGTAAACATTAGTTACTACAGTTCTTGCACTCAATCGAAAAGATTTTAGACAAATTCCTAATACATTTTCTGCTTTAGTCTCTGCCACACTCTTTGAAAGAAGCATGGTTTTGAATGTTTGTTAACATAATATAATTTGTCAAATACCTATAACCATCAATTATCAACAACTGAATTACGGTAGTCTTTAGTGGCATCAGGACTCAATTCAACAACGCCGGCTACGAGTTCACTGGGACCTCTGGTCTACAATGGCCACAAAGAAATAGGTAATATTATTCTAATTCATGATACAGAAAAAGAAATAGCTCAAAAACAATTTTTGAGGAATTTTAGCTGAAACCAAGTAAAAGCTTTGATCATTTTAAAAATGAGTTGAAACGTTCTATTGAATCTCATGTCCAATTTACAGCTGTTATAAGAGCAATTTTTTGTTATTATAGCCGACTGAGAGTAGTTGGCAATTTTAAATAATTGTATGATTTTATAGTATCTGACAAACACACACTGTATGCAGCCCTAAATTTTAAAATAGGAATATTTTAACTATCTGAGAGGTTAAAATTAGTTAAAAGTTAACAAATTAAATAGAAAATGTTACTTATTTTATTCCTCTATATAAAAGACCTAACCGGAGATCAATAATCTGTGATTCTAGATCGCTGAAAATGAAAAGTTCGGTTATAAAAAAAGAACAATTCTCAAAAAAGGCAATTTTATCCGAGAAAAAGATTGTATAACCATATTAATCAAAGCCTGCAACCTAAATGATTTTTTTATAATTATGGGGGAAAAGTCGATAAATTTCATTACTCTCCTATTACCCTAAGCGTTTTAAAAAGAGCGAAACATACACAGAAAGCAAACATGACGTCAGGATTCAAAATTAAGTCTGATAGCACTAAACGAAACGAGTTAGAATACATCGATTTATACATCGATGGAAATAAAATGAAATGTTTAAAAGATTCAAGAAGTGAACTATGATTCTAAAATCTCTTTCCAACTAAGACTTCTACGGGGTTTCACAAATCAAAAGATGTGTTGAGATGTTAGATACTGAGATTAAGAAATTTCTTTTTGAGGAAATTGAAGATTTAGATTGAATTTTTAAAATTTCGGAACTCATCACAGAGGCAATTTTTTCAAGCAGTTATACACAGTAGGTGTAGCTGGTGCGTTTCCTTCTATGCTATTGCTTGCCTTACACGTTTTAATTAATGAGTAAGAGCACCACGATCTACGGACAACCTACAGCTTTTATTCCTGATAGTTCAAGGGAGTGAATGAATATTAACGTCCACTGTTCAGCTACACGAGGCTTTTTGGGGACGGTCGCGTAATTTGAACCATGGTCAAGTGACGCGGACGACACCTGAGCTGGCACCCCCTCTCCTAACTACCACACCACACCAACGGAGACGTTGAGCTCTCGACATATTTAACGTGCATCGCTCCCCTACACGGCGGATCTTAGTGGTACTAGGATCGAACCCATGACAAACTAGCCATGATCGATGCCTAGACCACTCGGCCACCGCGGCCGATAGTTCAAGGGAACAGTATTGGGAAGAGCTTAAGCAATCGAACTGCCCTTAGAGAGCTGAAGAAGCACGAGAAAACAAACTCGAGAATTTTTTTCAATAAAATCAGAATTTTAGCTAATGACTCGCTTGTGTGCATTCCCCAGCTACATTTAAAATTGATTGTTGCTACGTATGCTATTTTTGAAAACTAAAATTATACTTACATTTTTTAATAAATAAAAATATTCCATTATAAATAAATTCATCTTACATCATAAGAAAAAATTTTATCCAGGAGTTATACTTTATTCTAACATTTATTTGAATTTGTAGCTGTATTCACTCACCCTCATCGAGGCATACTTTTTTTGCTTCTTTCAAGAAACAGCTGCTCCCAATCATTGATTTCTTACCCCTATTCCGAAACAGTTGACACGGAATAAGAGATAGCTTCATCTATTTGGTGTGTGTGTGTGTGTGTGTGTGTGTGTGTGTGTGTGTGTGTGTGTGTGTGTGTGTGTGTGTGTGTGTGTGTGTTGTGTGTGTGTGTGTGTGTGTGTGTGTGGTGTGTGTGTGTGTGTGTGTGTGTGTGTGTGTGTGTGTGTGTGTGGTGTGTGTGTGTGTGTGTGTGGTGTGTGTGTGTGTGTGTGTGTGTGTTCCATGTTTGGCAGAAAAAAGATCCCAAAATTGGTTCTCAAGGGCATTAATATAAATTTTGCTCAGAATTTCCCGCAACTTTATATACCCCAGAAGAGCTTTTGACACTTTCTGTAAATTCATTGTAAGCAGTTTTAATCTTTCATAACCTTAAATTTGGTTTTTTTTCCCTTTTGTAATGTCTTCATGCTTACTTCAGTAAGCCCCACGTGATACTTTGTGCTACACGGGGATATACAAATGTTTTCAATTAAGAAAATAGCCTTAGTTAAATGTTTAAAAGATGTCCTTTGTATATTTTGGGATTGTAGTTTGTTAAGTTATTCTATTTAGAAGTAAGTCTTACCTTAGTTGTTAGTTAACTGTACTTTAATCTTATGATGTACCAAATATAGGAGTTAAGAAACTTATCCGAAAGTAGTTTTACTGGATACACAACCTATCTAAAATGTCAGTCAAACATCTTTTGAAGTTTCTGACGACGTGAGAGTTTTTCTCTTTTTCTTTTAAGTTTAGAAAAATGCTACCTTTTCTTTTATATATTACCGAAGAAGAATATAAAGTGTTTCGCTCTCACTCGCTTACTTTCGCATTCAGGAAATTCCGATGCATGGAATAGTTTTATGAATTTAAAGAATAAATCTGTCACTGAAAAATTCACTTCCTCCAGTATAAATGCCGTTGGGTCTCTGAAAATGAAATATAGAGTCCATATTTCGAGGAGATCATTTCCGGAGGAATAAATCAAATTTTTGTGTCTCTCCTTGAAAGAAAAGAAGTTTGTCTCCATATTCTTTATATATAAGTGAAACGAGTGAGAAAAGCATATCGCACTTTGAAAACTCTAGTAATAAGTTAAATTCTGTTTAGATTTGTTATAGTCCTAGTAAATTTTCTTCTATGAAAAAACAGGCTTGTATTAAAATAAAAGTTAATGTAACTTTAATTACTTAGTTCCCACAGGGTTAACATAAATGATTCATTCATTTTGAAAAAAGCTATATTTTCAAAGTGTACACACATAACGTGACAGATACATGAAAGAACCACAAACTCACCAAGTTTATACACCTTCTACAAATATTCAAAATGTGCCCCTTTGATAAATCGGCACATGTCCAGACGGCAATTAAGCTCATTCCATGCATTTTGTAGCATAGTCCTGTCAATTGTCTGCACTGCAGCTCTGATATCCTCTTTGAAATCGACTAAGAATTGCAGTAGTGGGGGGGAGGGGTCTTTATTGTATCCCATAGGAAGAAGTCCCAGTGCGTTAAATCAAGGGATGTAGGAGATCAGGGGAACAAAGCTAGTTCATTCTTACTAATACGCCCAAATCCAGTGACGCGGAAGTTCGTCATTTAAGTAGTCATGAACTGGGATGGATTGTAGCTAACATTATTACGAAAAAAAACAGTTGATGTTGTCAGGACGAAAAGCCCATAGAGGGACTATCTTAGATTGAAAGGGGTACAGGATTTTCCTAAAACCCTTTCCCGTTACTTTCCCTAATAAACTCCTTTAAAGGCCATGAGCAGGAGAACTCCTTTTCGAAGCGAGTTGAGACTTGGATAGAACGAGCAGAGAAGCAGACCACGTTTCGTAAGCGAGGAAAGGACGGCGACTTGTGTAAGATGGTGGATTTGCATACTTTTGTAATTAAAATTTAAATATATATCTCTAGCCTGACTATGTGCTTTCGTTTCCAATACGCTACAGAGCCAATGAAGGTGTGAAATAAAAAATACAAGGTGAGTGTATGTGGCTCTTTTCATATATCTTCCATATGCGTATGTGTAATACTTTTGAAAATGTTGCCTTTTCAAAACAAATGATTCATTTATGCTAATCCTGCATTATGAAATTCACCTTTGGTCAAAAAATAAAGATAATTTTTAATTAACAGCCACAAAAGGAAGCACATTAACAGTAATTAATATATTAGTACACAATTATATATATTAGTATACAGCAATTATAAATATTTGTATACAAGTATAATATATTTTTAATATGTATTAGTATACAATCAAAAAAATTTGTTGTGGTTGACATGGCTAATGTGACAGATTCGATAAAGAATTGCAGAATATCGTCACTTTTATGTAATGATAGCTGTAGTGAAATCTGAATGCAATAAATAGATGGAATACTTGTAAAATTTTCTTTTTGTTTAGTAGACATCACTTAAATTACTTTATTTACAGAAGATTTATCGAAAAGCTAGAAGAAAAGTAACAAATAACGGATGTTTCCAGGGAATTTTAAATGTCGTTCTCAATTAATTTCCCGAATTTGGGAATAATTTCAAGCAAGTGGAGTTTGTAACATGCTGGAGGGTTGTCCTTGCCTTGCAACCACACACTAAAGTTTTTCAAGTGGCAAGTGATCTTCGTACAGCCACAGGTATTCAGCTAGCGAGAAAAACTATTTTCAGATTTTAGTGGCAAACAGAATCTGGAGACCGAAAATGAATTTTATGCCGCCACTAACAAGAAAGCAGCTTAAAGCCAGTTTGTAATTTTATCGATAGTATATGGTGCCTTGAGACAACGAACATCGATAGAGATTTTAATGACATTATATAATCTCATGTTAATGTTTTCGTACTTCTTTTGGTCCATATACTATTTTTTACTAATAATAACGTTCATTTAAATATTATACATTTGAGTTTTTCTATTTAAATCCGTTTGGTTACGAAAAACTCACAAAATTTTCTGTAGCCTTTTCTTCAAGCTGTCAATGTTTATAAATTTCGCCTTTAAAACCAACAGGAAAGTTGTTGGCAAAGAATTTCATAATTTTCAGCCACAGTCAACTAACAAAATGATACTTGAAGCTGGCACTCTATTTTCCAAACTTAAATAAACCCCTTAAAGTGACGATTTTCCTTGACATACTCATATTTAATGTACATCAGATTTTCTAAATTTCCCTTTAGTAGAATCAAGACTCCGCAGAAACAAAACCGACCATGAATTTTGGCCACACTGACAATAGAATTAAGCAAAAAACAAAGTGAAATTTAAATTTACTTTCACTGAATTCTGCTTCAATATATTGTTTTGTAGCTTTCAAGATTATTCTTAAATACTTTTCAAAAACTTTTTTTTTTCTTTTTGAATCTTTTGCAAATATGAGAAAAAATGAACCTTCTTCTTTTTAAGTAATTTCCACGATTTTACATTTTTTTTTTTTTAAATTTGCACTTAAAGGAAGTTTTGGAAAACAAAATATTGATGTTTTATTTTAATTGGACGACAAATAAACAATATTGTTTTTGTAAATTGCAATAGAAATTTATTTAACACTCCCAGCAAACCCTTTAGCTAACAAATCTCAAGTAATCAGTTTTATCAAAATGTTTAATTCCAAACTTTTAACACTCATGCAAGATATCAGTAACTTTCAGTTAGAGGTGTTATACTTTACTCTGTTACTTTTAGTTACCAGTGAAAGGATGTTAATATAACAAAATCCAGGTTATTCTTTCAATTTATTTTTCCTATCACTTCTGGAGACAGCTTGATGGGAATCAGGAGTAGAAAGTATTTGTAATATTTTTTTTTTTATTTTTAAAATGACATTTAGACTAGGAACTCAAAACTGAAAAAAAAAAAGAAAATATTACTTAAGAATACGAATAAACACCGGTTGAATACATTTTTTTTATCTCATTTAGTATTAACAATCTATAACTGCATTGAAAATTGTAAAATCATACAAGTTACTATTCCTAATTTCAAGTAGTGAGTTCAATAATTGAGCTTCCACTCAAATTCACATCTATTTAAGAACATCTTTAGAATATAATCCCAACACAGAAAACATAAACACAAGGAATTGTTTCGCATTAAAGTTGTAGAAGTTTTGCATCTCAAAGAATCGAACGCATTTATTCAAATATTTTAACTGGAGTTCAATTGTTTAATATTCGTTCCGGACAAATGTTGAGGGAAGTCGTGACAGCTGCAGCTCTATTTTGAATTCTAAGTGGAAAACAATATCTCTTACGAAATTGTCATTTCATTGTCGATCGGAAGTGAAACTTTTTGATTCTGGAAATAAAGGAAAACAATTTTAGTGAAAATATTTTAAGGAAAAAAACTAGTAAACTGATTTAAAATTCTCATTTTCCTAAGGAAAATAGGGAAAATAACAAAACCGATTCAAAATCACGTTTCAGTGTCTTACAGTTTTAAATGAGACCTTTCTACATTTCAAAATATAATGAGACAAAAAAATCAATATTTTAATATTTTGAAACATTTTCCTAGAAAATTTCTTGTTTTTTATCCTTTTTAAAGAAGTGAAAAGCAAACAAATAAAGCTAATTGTTTCGTAATATTAATGTTATATTTAAATAATTTGAAGGAATGTGCATGGCAACTATCCAAAAAAATTTGACTTAAATTAAATTTCATATTTCAAATTTGCATTTGGATTTTTTGAATTCTTAGTAAATTTAGAATAACTTTTTTTGTGTTCTCATAAAATAATAAAATTATTTTGAATTAATTTTTGAATCTGTGCATTAGAAAAAGCCAAATTTCAACATAATCATGAACTAGCTGGAAAGAATTTTTTAACAGAAGAGAATTGGGGTCAGACTTCATAATTTTGAACAGAAGTCAAGTACCGAAGATGACATTTAAATTAGCATACTACTCTCTTAACACCTAACCATTCTAATTGTATCAATAATACTCAGTTTGAATAAAACATTGAATTCATTACACAATGACCGCTGGTCTATCTAATCCACAATATAAACAATAATGTTGACTACCTTTAATTCTGCTTTTTGTAAGGGTTTGTAAATTAAAGCAATATATATTCAAATTTTGTCAACCACTCATTTACGCTTTGGATGAGTACCCATGTTTTTAAGCGCTTTTCTGAATATACCGTATCCATCTCGGTTTCGTATATAATGCATTTATCCTAAGTTATCTCTTTTGTACTTTTGTAGCAGGATTTGTCAGTATGATATGTCTTATCACACTTTTATTCGACCTGAAGCTTTTCAATCAGTTGCTTATTCTACACCAAGAAAAAGAAGGGGGAAGTATTAGAAGATTTTCTTTTCCATTTATTGGATTTGACTTTTTGGAATTCCTGCACTTTTTAGTTTAAATAAAGAAGTTGGTGAAATCAGCTAAGCATTTTAGAACAGAACTTTTTGAAAACTAAAAGCAGAAAAAATCGTTACAACAATTTTCTACCACAGGAGAAAGGCACGACATTTGTTCTTCCTCATTCGACCTATATAATCTCAAAGCATCATCATAAAGGGCTAAACAGCCCAGTTATGAACCAATACCTTCCTCTGGAGATTTCTCCATGATGACTTTTGATTAATCTTTGATCTCTAGTAATTTTTATTAATTGCGAGAAAATTGGATTCCACCGAACCACGGTCCAACCATGGTCTTCACCACCTTCAGTTCCTGTAGATCTAAAAACCAATACCCTTTTTATTGCGTTGTCGTCATGCATTCGATTACACACACACACACATATGGGCCATCCAGTTCATTCTATTTATCTTAATGTTTTTAATAATGTCAGGTGCTTTCATATCCTGTATAGTTCAAAATTGGGAATCCCACATTCTCTAGTTACCATCTTCTTTTATGCCATCAAGTATACTCCATAGAACTTTCCTTTCAAAAATTATGATTGTTTTCCTCCAATTTTGTCATTGTCCAAGTTTCAGGTGTATGTATTAAGATAGGTCTGACTAGCAATTTTGGAAATTACAAACTTTGTCTTCCTAGACTGAAACCTAGAATTTAAAAAATCTTCTAAGCCCATAAAAAGACCTATTTGACAGATATATTTTTTTTATTTCAGAAGGTATCTGTTATCATGAATAAAATAAGTGAACCCAAGCGTTTCAGATTTATAGCAGCCTATTTCAAGATAGGGATATGGTATTCTGTTTTATAAGGAGAATATATGTTTTGTTTTGTCTTCATTTATAACCAAGCCCATTCGACTTGCACTACTTCAAGGGCAAGAAATATCTCTTTCAAGGAGGGAAGAGTTCGAGCAATTACATCAATGTCATCAGCCTAAGCAAGCAGTCCAACCTCAAAGCATTTAACATATTATTTCTGCTCCTGAGATAAAGTCAAATGCAACGAGGCTCTGCTCTCTAAAAGAGACCAGATACCAGTTAACCTAATCCCTCCCAGTTAACCCGAGAAGTATCCCTCTGGGTTGTTCCTTGTTTCAAAAAATATCATATAACAGCGTTTCTCAAACTGAGGGGCGCTCTCGCTTTGGCGGCGTGATAACTCTACGTGGGGGACGCAAGCATAGCGGAAAGTCGAAAATAAAGAAATTAACAATTTGCTGAAGGGAAACAAAAAAGAAATACGTTCTGACACAATACAAAATAAAATACATATGCACACTGATAAATCTATCAGTACGACAAAAAGTATTTGATAATTTATACATCAATACTAAATTAAAAACAAGTTTAATAATTACTAGTGACCTTCAAGGTCTTGTTATATACAAAATTGAATACTTGTCTTGCTAATATGTTGTGAATTATGGACCAGGTGGTCTGAGTGGGAGGAGTGTAGTTGACACCACCCTCAGACCTCACGTGGTATATCTTGATAGAAACCATATGTAACGGATTCTGTCTTAGTTGGAATCTTGAACTGGGCTTCGGCATAATTAGATGTGCTGTTGTTTATTCGTATATTTTAAGTTGATTTTTGTTCTTAGCCTCGGCGTACTAGGTGCCATTGTTTACTAGGATTTTTATCTTGAATATTAGAATTTATTCTCTTTATTATTTCAGTCTAATTGTAAATTGATATAATGTGTTAAAGATTGTTAAGTTTATCGTTGAAAGTTATTGTTACCAATAGGTCCAAGAAAAAGACAATTCTAGGACTCCAGAATATTATTATTTTATAATACCGCGCACACGCAACAGTATTTATTGCAAATATGTGTAGTTAAAGTTGCATTGTAGTTTAATCGTCGAAGTACTTTACTAGTTCATTCATTGCATAGTTGTTGCATGAGGGGGGCGCGATGAGAATTATGACTGAAAATCGAGTCACGAATATTGAAAATTTGAGAAGCACCGTCATACAAAGAGCAATGTTTAATATTTTTCCAATTTCCGAGATAGCTTGGAATAGTAAACTAATGAAAAACTAAATGTTTTAATATGCATAAAAAAATCAAATTCCACTTAAAACCAGTATATCATTTTTTTTTTTTTGTTCATTTCTAATGGAATTTAATAATGGTTTTAATAATGGAATTAAAAATAAGATGATTCAATGCAATTATTTTTTTTAAAAAATGCAAAAGAGTTTAAAAGTTTTTGGAAACATATTAAAACAGGAATTCCGCAATATTTTATATTTGTATTGAATACTATTTTATATGATAAAAAACCAAAATTTTTATATATTAATTTACAAGTAAAACATATTTTAAAAAGGCGGAAAACTAATTTAAAAAAGGCTTTGTAAATTTTTGAGAATTTAAGTCGCTGTTATTTACTTGTTAGAACTATCAATTCCTTATTTTGACATTATGTTAAATATTCATACAGTTATCTACTTCATAATAGTCTTTTGAAATTTTGTATTGGTATCATAAAAAAACTAGCAATGTATTTAAAGAGAGAAATTTATATCGAGCTCAAATATCAAAAGAGAACTGAACTTCTTTTTTTTTGATAAAATTTGTTTTTTGATACTAAAACATTAAATGTAAATTCCTCAGAACCCAGACGCAATCAATTTATATTAACTCTAACTGTACAGCTTCTATACAATATGTATTATGATGAATTTTACTTTTCAACGTAATGTTATAGTATAAATGTTAAAAAATAATACTATTTCTTAAAAATAATGCGTTTTTTGTAACAAGCATAGTAAATTATTTGATTACATTAAAAATCCTTTCAAATTGCCATCTAAAAAGATTGTAGTTAAAAAAATGTCCAATAGATTCATCTTAATGTTAATAATATGCAACAAAAAGAACATGCGCAAATTTTCAAATTTAGGCATATAATAAAGAATCTTAAAAGTCATGGAATAAATTATAAAAGATATGTACTTGTGTTATTTACCATTTATTATTTTGTTCAGTAAAAAGAAAAAACATACTTATTTCAGAAAAATTAAGATATTTTCTTTGAAGATTCCCTGAATTTAGTTAACAATATAAATTAAATATTTAAATATCATACAGTTTGTTCATTTATTAGGAATACCAAAGCAAAATTATAAGAAATATAACTTTGTTTTATTTCAAATCAGCATACAGCTATTATGTTCTTATAATATCCTTATGTGTCCTTTTATTTTAAATAATCAATGAATGTTCTTTAGAGCTCGTTAATATTTTGTATTTTAAATGAACTGCCATGGGCGTCTAGAAGAGACGGTAGAATTTTTTTCAACGCAAACAAAATTTTTACATTTAATATAATACTAATCGGAAATGTTTTTGAAAGATTATGTAAGTATAATCACACTACATTTAACATAAAAACAGTCCAAGAAAATGATTATAATGTTGCATGTGTGTGTACGTGTGTGTGCGTATGTATTAATCGAGAGATGGCGCGTCACATAAATTAATAATATTATATTTTATTTAAATATCATTGTGTATGTTTGGGAAGTCCTTTTATTTTCTATAAGTTTTATCTCAATAATTAAGGCTTTTAAATGTATATAAATATATTTAATATTATTTTATCATAATTTATTTATTTTAATTTCATGCGGTACGATTATACTTCTTTGTATCGGGCGGGAAACATAATTTGTTGCTGTACTCACGAAGATTAAGTTTTCTCATCTAGTTTTATTGCATCTATTTTAACTCTATACTAGTAATTAATAGTAGGCTATAATTTTATCGTTATATATTAATAACATTGTGTTTTTCTTTGTAATATTTAAATTTCTCTTAATATTCCTTCATTTCTTTATGGCCCAGAGTTTTGGCAAATTACAGGTGAAGGTTGGCTAGACACAAAACATTGTTTAAACATGAAATATTGCTTCTTAAATCCAGGATTTGCTATTCTACTTCTGTGGATAATATTTCTTACTATCTTGACTAATTATCTTAAATTTTCTAGCTATTTTGTATATATATATATATATATATACAAATACGTATCCACAAAATGATTTTGATGATTTTTTTTTAAATACAATTTACAGCCACCTGCAGCTCGATTTAGCAGCAGAAATGGCACCACACTCGATACGAAGACTAATAATAGCATGAGAAATAGAATTACATAAAAAAAATTAGTTAAAAAAATTGCTGTTGTAGCTTACCAAACCTCAGCACAAAACACGGGTATCAAAGAAAAAGCAAACATTTATGATTTCATTTGAGACAGCCACGCCAGTAATTTGGGCTATAAACAGATGTAAACAGCTCTAAAAAAATTGTATTCTCAACTGAAGTGAGGCAGTCCAAAAAATTAGGCGACTGTCGTATTGGTAGAGTTTATTTCCTCAATCACCCACAGTTCATAGCTTATCACGATTGAAGTTGCATAAGGGGACTTTATCTTTTGATGTTTTGAAAGGAATGATTAAAAAGTCCATGGAAACAGAATTATTGATGATTCTCTCAGGAAGAGGATGTAAATATGTATCGGAAGAGATGTTAAACTGCAGTCATCAACAAATGACAATGACCATTGCCGATAGTAGCAGCGCCTGGGGTGTAGCGATATAATTTGGTATGAATTTTTCCTCGGAATCGAAAGCTTTACAGTAAGTTCTCTTTCATCCATGCAAAATTAGCCTCTTGCAATGTTTCTAACACACTGAATATAATAAACGGCTGATGTTTGGTTTGTAAAGTCTTGCCAGGCTGGAGGTTGGTGATGATTTTTCATTGAAAATTCAATTGAAAGATGAGACCCACTTTTATTTGAATGTTCCTGTAATCTCACAAAATTGCCGAATTTGAACATTTGAACAGCGTCGCACAGTGCAAACTCTTGCATATTCTCTAAAAATCGCCATTTGGTGTAACTTTACAGTTGAACTCATCATTGGAATGTTTTTTTTTTTGAGAATGTTACTCCGGCAGGACCAGTGACGTGTTTGGTTAATGCACAAATATATCATAACATTCAGATGGCATGGGTAGCTCACAATGGACAAAAGCGTGTTTCTTTCATTCCAACAGTTTATATAACTCTCTTGCCAGAAGCTTCTGAAAATTTCCTTACTCATGTAATATCCGAGATTTAAACATATAATTTCCGAGATTTTTTATCAGGTTTTGAGGCTGATAAAATATCGCATCACCCCACAACAAAAGGACCTAATGTGGCTATTATTTAGGAGATAAACTTGCGGTTACAGTTGTATGTCTCAGATAAAAGAAACGAATTAGGTATATACCTTTCAGGTTTCCAGGTCATTCCCAAGAAATTTTAAAAAATTCCTCTCAAAAAAATTTAATTGGTGAATTGTGTACTATAAAAGCAAATGAGTTAAAGATTTTTTTCTGTTTATCTTGCACAATAATTTAAATTCGTGCGCAGAAAATCTTAAGAAATTGGAAAATGAGGATATAGGGGGTTTTTTTGTTGTTGTTGTTAAACACGGGTAGAGAAATTTTTGAATTTTTGCCTTAGCTCTGTAAATACAGGAAACTAAATAAATAGCTCTAAAATTTAACTGCCACAAGTTTCCCGCTATTTTATTAAAAAAATTGTCTTTTTTTATTGTTGTAGAGAATTTCATTATTTCCATTCACACTTAAATGTGTCATTAATTCTTCTATTATTTATTATTTCAATCTCTACCATAATACATCTCTTATATTGGCTCCTAAACTCACGTATGCAAAGAATAAGAGTTTCAGAAAATTACTCAAAAGAGTAATGTCTGACAACGGTTTTATTTAGTTTCTTCCTGTGGGACTTTAGACCTAGGTTATGATACACGGTTTTAGATACCCGTAGTCATACAAACTCCTTAGAGAACGTGAATTTATTTTGCCAAAACACATGTATAATTGGTTTATCAAATTTTTATTTTGATTCAAGGAACCACTGGTTTTGTCTCGTGAAACCCCACGAAACAAAACACAATTTGAAGACCACCATATTAAAGGATATAAGAAATAATATGAAACTGTGAAGTAGTAAAAATAATATAATAGGCTTATAAATGAATTAAATTAAGTAGTGGCAATTTTTTGTTTCGTAATGCTGTTTATTTATGCCTTTAAAATCAGGTATTTTCATTTTTTTTTTTAATTTTCAAATGAATTTCCACCTTTGTCTTATTTTTGTTTCAGTATTAAATATTCTTTAACAATTATCAATCTTTAGGAATTGTAGTTATATAACTGCCTTTAGATAAGTTCAAACACATCAGAAATACTTATGTAGCTTATTTACTTAAGTGCATTTGTTACAAATAAAAAAAAAATTATTATTTTCGTATGTTGATTTTTATGAAAATAATTATGTCTGCCATTACCGAATAAAACCTGTTCTTTGTTACGTTATGAACGATATTTACAGTAAAAAAACTTTGTATTATTTATAAATACAAGGAATAGAATATACCAATTTTTACCTGTTATTTTAAAAACTGAACAGCATTTAATAACTGCAAATAAAGTTTTTCAAGATGAAAAGCGACTAATTTAAGGCATCCGAACACGTTGAAAATGACCAAATTCAGTCAAGACAGATATTTTTGTTTTTTATTTTATTGAATAGAGCTATCTTTTGACTTTACGAAACATACTTTATTTTGTTTCTACGCTACCTAGAGGCCAAGTTACACACACAATCAGTTTTATAAATTTAGAAAAATCGGAAGTGGGTTTTTGATCTACCAGAAGCATTTAGATTGCTCAAAATCTATCATGGCGAGTCTGATAACTCAAAATATTACGAATGTATTTCTATGAAACATTTTCAACCTGATATTCATGTTTCTAGAGAATGTACTAAAATATTTCTTATTGTATGAATACTTTTTGAGTTATGGCTTGTTATATAAATAATGGTCTCATAAAAATTGAAACATTTCTTACAATGTTTACTCAATCAGCTCTAAAATTTTCAAATTTTAATAAAAAACTAAAATTTTAGTACGTTTTCTAGATAAATGCATCTAATATGTTATAGTAATACTTTTACTAATATATGTTTATAACTTTTTTCTCTAACTGCTTTGAAGTTTTTCAAAAATATTGCTAAAATTTCACTTATAATTGTAATTTTTGAAAAATTCAGGTAATTTATTTTAAATTTTGATAATTAAATAGTAATATTTATTGGTATTGAGTCCTAAAAGAGCATTTATAATGTTTTAGTATGCTATTTTGTTAAAAAGTACTTCGAATGTGTTCGGATACCTTAAAATCCTTTTTAATATTAATTATACCTTATATTCAGTCACATATGTATGTAAAGTGTGAGTATTGAAATTTGTAGAGACTATATTATTCGAATAACACCTACTACCACTATCTTGAGGAATGAATCCACTGTGTGGTTTAGCAGCGAAATCAGTCTCGAGGGCAGACAAATCGAACCGCCCTTAGAAATCGAATGAGAAAAAAGACTTCTACAAATCTCGCCAGTACCTTCTTCCGAACATTTCTTTCCCTCAACTCACTCTTTCAAGTTAAGTATCCTCACAAAGATTTGTTATCTTCTTTTTTGTATCCGTTTCCTAAAAATGCAGAATTCTTTTAGAAATGCCACATCTATTTTTTGCTCGGGTAACTTCCTTTATCTTACAAGAAATCTGTAGCTAAGATGAATTTTTCGTACATTTTCTAGACTTTATTCAAAATGTTTTAAAGAGAGTTTGTGACGGATCTGTACGGTTTCACTAACCTCCTCAATAATTCTTTCAAGTTTTATTTATTTCAACCAATCTCCACCGGGAGCCAAAGCGTGATTTATGCAAATGGGAGATATTATATAAGTTCGGGTTTCGCGAGTTAACGTGGTGAAAGAGAGAGTAGTAAAGTGAAGAATTAGATTTTTGAAGTAAAATGAATTGAAGCATCGGTAATTCAACACGTAGTTGTTGACTGATTAGGGTGTAGTGACGCGACGAGCTAAGCTGAAGAGTTAAAGATTGAAATTGGAATGTCGAGTGTGGATCCTAGCCATTAGCTGATCCAGCCCGGAATACATCCTTCACCACGACGGACCTGCCAAAGTACAAGAATCAGGTTAGTGACTTAGAAATTGTAAATACGTGTACGTGTGTTAGCTGTAATTTTGTACGTGCTTATCTTTCGTGGACTCAGTTCCGATTCCGTAGTTCCGCTAATAGTAACCCCTCTCATACTCCACTGTGTTTTATTGTTCTTAAATTTGAATCGTGTGTGTGTAACTTGCCTTAATTAAGAGGTATCAATAAATATAGTGATTTGTAATGATGTCTCTTGAATTCGTTAATCCGCCTACACGTCCAGAAACAAGTAACGGTAGACGGGAAGATGATAATCTAAGGAGGTTATATGTCACGACAAGTTTAAATATTCAAAAGATTACTGTGTGCAACAATGCTTAGTATTTTTTCACATAATTATGTATTTAAATGTTTGAAGTTTTTTTTAACCTTTATTTTATAATTCATCGAAACTTTAAAGAAAACTCTTGACTTTACAAGTTGCTTATAATTATCTCCTATATCGAGTTCCATATAACAACATCAACAGAGAAACCTATTTCGAATGGTCTTCCTTTTGTTTTCTTATAAATTAATAGATCACAAACTCACAATGTTCCTATATATAATGTAAGAAATCTCAATAATAACATTAGCATTGATGATAATTTCTGGAACAAATTTAAATAACAAATATCATCCAACTTCCAGTAATTTGGACAATCAATTGAAAATATAATTACTGTTCTGCAAAAGCTCAGTTCGACATAAACTTCTAAATCAATATTTTGGCAAATTTTATTTATTTAATATTCATATATTTCCTTTTAAATAATGCCTTATGTTTGAGATTCTGTATCTGTAATGTTATTATATATGAACCCTAATCTAGAAATTTTTTTTAAAAAATTTAATATCATATCAATTGCATTTACTTGAATTAATATAAGTAGTATTTTTGTGATATCCACACTAACAATACCACCATATAATCCATTACAAATATACTTCTTTGCGCGTAGAGGGGTAGATACAGGTTAACCTCTGGGTGGTTGAGGATCTAATTGAAACTCATTCAAAAGCGGTCTACTTTTTCAAAGCTGGCGGTAGCGAAACGGTTCCTGTGTACTTTTGCGAACTACTTCGAAAATGCACCACAATTTTATGCCTTCCCCCCTTTAAGATACGGGAGGTCTACAAGCGCTTTTGTTGGGGACGATTTTATTGCTTTTTCGGTTTCTGTGTTGTTTGGAAAAAGGGGAGATTTCTCATTCATAGCTGTTGCCTTGGGAGAAAATTGTGTGATGAACGTTGGATCCACATCACGGCGAACAGAAACCATCCAATTTGTTGAATCATAGTAACAAGCAAATAAAGGATAAAAAATAAAGATTTAAAGAAATGACGAGTTAAAAGTTGAAAAATATTTTTAATAAGCAAAAGAAAATTAATATTTTTCTCTATTACTTTTTAAAACTAAAAAAAAAAAAAAAAACATTTTGATTTTGGTATTACGATTTGATCAAGACAGAAGTAATCTGTAATCATTGTTGAATATCAGACTAAGAAAACGCAAACCGATTTTCCTGTTTTTTTCTTTCTTTTTTTTTAAAAAAAATTATGAGGTAAAAAAGTAAAAGTGATCATTTTTTTTAAAAAGCAAAATGAGAATAAATTGTAGTATCATTATATACCAATGATTCCCAAAGGTATCTATATGCACTCCCAGGGGTATATGACGACCTGCAAGAGTTCCACGCGAGTAAAAAAATAATTTGGGGCTCATGAGGTGTAAATGGGGGTCTATGATCGTGTTCTCATTAAACCAGATCATGACGTTATTCTTTAAAAAAATTTGATCCAGTGGGAACTAGATTTTACCAATTTAACGTTTACTAAATTTAGTGAGGTTAGTTTAACAACATAAAAGTTGACTACCATACTAGGTGATAACATAAATTTTATTAATACAAGGAATATTTCAGCATTTTTTTCCAAAATTAAGCTAAAGAAGTATAATATTGAACGTCACGAATTTTTTACATTTGTCACAGTCTGTCAGGACATTTTAACCTACGTTTAACATTTAAATGCCCTTACTCAGATTTTGAAACTAAGTTTGAGATTTTTTTTTTTTTTTTTTTTTGTAATACAGCAGTAGACAATGATTTCAAATAGTCGCTTTGAAAAAAAAAGTGTCATATTGCAATAGGAACTTATTAGAATAGGTCCTAATGAAGATCTTATAGAAACGGATGTCAGTAATTTTGGCTTTAAAAAGACATACCTGATATTTGTCACAAAATATGGAATATCATGAGAAAGTTTTTAAATGTGTTTTTCCTTGTGAGAGGGAGTTTCACTGAGTTTGCCAATCTCAAAACAAAAACAAAAAAAAAGAAAGGAAAAGAAAGAAAGAAGTAGGCACTTACGAAAAAGGAAGGTTAGGGTTAAACCTGACAAGATTGATATTAAATATTGAAAATTTGTTATTGAAACACCAGATTCATCCTTCTCTTTAAAAGCATTTGTTCAGTTATTTTGTTTTAACTATAATTCATTATATGCGCTTCTTAAGTTTTAAACGCAGAACTATACTTCATTACAGTTAAAAATTTAATTTTTTGAAAGTAGTAGCACCAATTATCAAAAAGATATTTAAGTTGATAAATTTGCAAAAATTTAATATTAGGTAGGCAGGGGTCTACCCGAAACCGAAAAACATGGCAAGGGGTCTATGAGACAACGAAGTTTGGGAACCTCTGTTATATATACGATGAAGAAGTTTGTACAATAAAACTGGGCTTTCTGCATTTAATTATATTTTTAATTTAAAATAACATTAAAGAATTTTAATACTTTTAATTTATGCAAATTTTAATCCTTAAATTTATACTTTTCTGTTGAATGAATTTTTGGGCATAAATCAAATCTCATCATTACAACTTACACTAAGAATAAAATAATACTCTCACCACTTCAGCATTTTTGTCGGAATCACATAATACACTTTCAATCAATAATTTTAATAAGGAAATATATTTTTCTTAAATGTGTTAAATGCGAAAGCGTTTCTTCCCATTTTCTACTCAGATTTCATTTTCATTTTCCGTTTCTTTAGTATTACATCCTTTAAATGCATATTCGCATATATTTATAAATGGGAAATTGTCATCCGTAGCTACATCTTTCAATTCAGTCATTGCAAAGATGTGTGTGCATTACTGATTAATTTTGTCTTTTAAAAACAGTACACTTAAAACATTTTACATAAGTAAAATTAACTGACAATTAATAATATAAGAAATTTTATAAGCAATTTTAACATTTAGAGATGTATCCTTAATTCCAGGATTAGACCTTACAGATTGCTATTTTATTCTTAAATATTAACAGTATAAATTCTTTATCCTCATAATTCATTCTATATTGCAAGAAAACCCTACCTTTTGCTTTTGAAATGTTATTATATTAAAATTTTGGGTAGTTTTGTAAAATAATTACACATGTGGAAAAACGGATTATAATTTTTGATTTTTAAATAATATTCTCTTAAGTGTCGAGAATTTTTCCAAATTTAAGGCATAATAACAAAAACATCAGGGTTTTTTAAAAGAAATTTGTGGCCCATATATTTCGAAAGCTTGCTCCAATTGAACTGGGACTCTTATCATTTAGGATACTTTCAAACTGTAAAAAAAGCCTAGGCTCTAGCTGGATCTTAGACAAAGCATACATTCAGAAGACCTGAAACCAATTAGGTTTTAAGAAATTTTAAGTTTTCTGAGATTGGTTTTAGTTTTGAATTCACTTAAAGTGTTTTTGAAATTCTAAATTAAATTAATTGAAAATATTTTTGAACACAAGCCACTTTTTCGTGTGAAATGGGTATTAACTGAAATTTTAATTTCTAAAATCATTTCTGTTTGCTATGTTTTGAAGCTTTTGAGTTCTCTCACATTTACTTAATTAAGATTGATTTAAAGACCACTATATTTATTTGTACTTATAATTTATATAATTTAAAAGCTTTTTACTTTGTTTTCATTATTTTTTCCTGTTGAGAAATGGCATGACAAAAATGTAAGCAGGCTTCTGTGAGAAATAAC